>WYDF02216101.1:0-21272 GCA_009867245.2 Adranes taylori | reverse complement strand
TTGTCGCAATCTGTTTCTACAATTTTCTTCCAATTAATGAAGACTACCAAACTTATTGTAGAGAAATCAGTTTTTTAAGGTGATAAAATGCATTTTAAAGCAATAAATTGCACAATAGAACACACATATGGGACTTGAAAACCCACTGATATACCACTGATTACTCTTGATACATATACTTAGACGGTATATACGCATAAGTAACAAATTGGGGATTTTTTTTTGTGTTTTCTACCTTTGTAGTCTCTCATATACGATTCGCAATTTTCGATGACTAACTGCTTAAAGACAACTATTATAATCAATTTGTGGTTGTGGAGGCAACGATATCTAAAAAAATCCCCAATTTGTTTCAAAAACTGTTTCAAATTTTTTATTATAACTAATATGTTCGCACAGTAATATAGCACTATAGTTTAATCAATATTTAATACTTTTTATCACAGAAGACATATTTTTCACGTTAAAGAAAGGATCATCTTTGAAAGATTAATTCTAAAGAATATGTATCTTGGAAACGATTTCAAATTAATACCTTTAAATGATATTGTTAGTTATCGTATAATAATCCATGTAGCAGAACATTTTTTATTTACATATGTCCATTAATATCTTTAATTTCACAATTATTTTTCGAACTCTCTATATATGTAGTAATAACTTTAAATTAATATTCATTTTGAATCTAAAATAAAAAACAGAACAACGTATTTAAAAATACTAAATTATATTCTTAAATGTGTTTCAAATTTATTTTATAACTATATATATATAAATATTATATGTACCTGTATTTTTAATATTTTGTATAAAATAAGTCTATCCAAATATTTTCCGGTTTTTACAATTAATATCTGTGGAAAATCTGTGGGTTTTCTATAATAGTTTCCCAATTAAAATTTGCTACTCTATGTTTCAAATAAATTGAGATAAATAAACTTAGCTATGAAACGAATTTTACATTGAATCTCATATCATTTATCAAATAGATTATCATTGTATTTGACCTTTTCTGAACTCGAGGCAGTGTTACGCAGCCAGCTCGGTTATTTACTTATCGACGAATGCCGCATCCTATTATTTATATACATTACGTTTAAACAAGGTCTAAAATTTGTAAATTAATTTTCTATTGCTTACAAAATAAAAAAAAAAGTTTTAACAAATTTATATTATAATAATATATTAAAATTATTAGCGATGAGTACATGATAGAAATTAGTTTTTGAAAATTGTTAACCTGAATTTCAGAAAGTGTTGGTAATTTATTCAAGCCTTATTCGTGGCAACCTTTAAACATAAAAGTTGTGAAACTTCCGGGATTGATAGAGCCTTATGTCATATATCATATAAACTTTGGTTTATTGTTCTAGTTTTAGTACAAAGAAAAATATTGGTAATTTTGAAAATAAACTATAAATTTCTATAGAGCTATTTTGTATAGAGCCATACTCTCCTATGGGTTTGATAGATCTTTATGTTTTGTATCCAATAAACTTTGTTTCGTCGATCTAGCTTTACCAGGAAGGGAGATATGAACATTTTTCAATTTCGGTCCTTTTGGCAGCCATAAAAATCAAATCCAAGCGACCACAATGCGTCTATTAAGGTTAAGGGTTAATCCTAGCTCTGCATCAATAGCATTTCTGGAAGCTTCGCTTCCACCTTTCGTTTCGGGGGACATGCGGATACCATTAAATGGTAACTTCTGAACATCTGAAGACATATGTACTTACCAGAAGACAGATAATTCGTATATTGACGTACAACATCGGTATCGTTTACATTCGTGAATTATCGGCCTCGGGTATCATTGGATTTGTGTATCATCGATTAATTTCGTATATCATCGACTTAGGGTATCTTCGCTTATTATCGGTCACCATCGTTTATGTTCGTATGGAATTTCTTGTGCCCATTATATAACGCCTCTTTATTGCGCAATATCTAGCCTACATTGCGTAATACATAACCTCAAATTATCAGCTGATCGGACTTGCATAATAATTATCATTTGTATGTGTTAGTATTGGAGTAGTAGTGGGGGTGGGGGTGGAGTTCACTATTATGGTGTGGAATTCAATTTGTGGTGGGAACAAGTGTGGATTGGCCTGCTATTGGTTGATCATGATGACGTTATCATACCAACAACTAATGAGAGACCAGCACTGATGACGTGGACCAATCACAGCGTAGAGATCTGATGACGTCATCGAAGCCACGCCCATTATACAACGTCCCTAATGTGGAGGGTGTGAGAGTGAATTGTCCGTTTGCCTCTACTTTCTACCTAATGCTAATAATAAAAATTATGTACTCAAAATGAAAATAATGGATTGTCGCAATGAAAATGATGTTTTGAATAATCAACTGGCTATTGCATTTCACATAATAAAATAAAATATTGCGGTAATACAATGAATACATTGTATTACCGCAATAACTGATAATAATATCGCAAGTTGACACTCAATAATCAACTTGCGATTGGAAACAATACAGTAACGATCGTGAACGAAAACACTGTACGCGTATTTGCGTTTGCAAATCAAGAATGTGATGATGTAGCCGTTTCATGATGATGTAGCATGTAATTAATTTGCCGACATTGCTCAGGACGTGACTGCGAAACATTCAGGTTCCAACTTGCTGCATGAATTACTAATTCATTTGATCAAAGAGAAATATAAGATTAACTTGATTTTACTCAATGTCAGTGGCGAAACGTAAATAACTGTGCCAAACGATTAGGAAAAAAATACCCAGGCATTCAACCCATTCATCGTCAAAAGTATGTACCGAATGGAACCAATGGTTCCAATTCTTTAAAAGAGCAGCTGCAATGGAACATTATAAAGTTTGCAGCAAAAAATTATACAATCAGTGTACCAGATGTCAATAAGCTTAACGAATATATACTAGATTGCATTAAAAACATGTAAAATTCTTATATTGAGTAAGTGATCCATTTTTGCTTGTATCTTATATTTATAATTTCAAGTAAGTAAATAGTTTAGTCGTGATTTGATCGTCTCAGCAGAAACACGCATTCAAAATGTCGTCGTCGTAGTCGTCGCATTACTATATTATTGCGGATGTTCAAGGTTTAAAGAATGAATTAAATCAATTAAATCCAAATCAATTAGTTATTAAACATTATAAGCTTCTGAAACCTGTCGAACCATGTCGTACTGAAACCTGTCGTTATCTACTAAGCGACTTGAACGAGCACTATATCTTGAACGATATCATGATGGAATACGATATTCGAGAGGTAAAATGCCTACTTGGGACATGGAAAATAATCTAATCGAAAATCATCTTACTAATGATGAAAATATAAATACGATTTATGTGACGGGCTATCAGAAAGTTCGATATTTAGAAGCATTGATTGAATATAGAAAGAAACGTGCCAGAAGAACCATTCAAGTTATTACTCCGGAAAATACACTGATTGACTACGACTACTTAAACTATTTTAACCAATTTGTGATAATTATGATGCATACCGTAGTTATATTTGTAAGCTGAAAAATGTAAAAATTTTGTACAACTATATTGTTAATGGAATAATGAATCCAATAGAAGGGAGACTGATACTGATATGAAATTTATTTTTACATATTATATATATTTTATGTAATGTATTGATTTTTCCAATAAATATTCATAGAAATATTTTTGTCTTTTATTTCTATGGCAACTGCCAAGTTACGTCTGGCTGTTTTTGATTCGCTGATAATCACATTTAAGTATTTCTGATAGATTTTTATTCCAATTTTTTACAATATTTTTATATTGATCATGGTTGAATCACTAACTTTAAAATATTCATATATTTATGCGTTAATGTAATCCAATAAAAGCGATATTGAATTTTAGTTTATTCTTGTATTGAATATATATTCATATCGAAACAACGCAGTTCAGATTGAACTTTTAAATGTACATATATTTTACGTTAATATAACCCAAATTGTTTGTACTGGCTTAATTGAATTTTACTTTATTCTTGTACTGAAGATGAATTCGAATAATCGCTGAGGTTGAACTTGTAAATATAGATATATTTATACGTTAATATAATCCAAATTGTACATAATGGGTATTGATGACTTAACTGTGTTTCGATGATATCGAAACACAGTTAAGATTGAACTTGTAAATATACATATATTTATACGTTAATATAATCCAAATTGTTTATAATGGCTATATTGAATTTTAGTATATTCTTGTGTTGAAGATGTATTCATATCGAAACGTAGTTGATATTGAAGATTCCTATAAAATGGTACCTGATTCTCTATAGAATGATACCTGATTTCTAGACCTCTTCCCTATTAAATGAGCTCTGATTTAGTTTAAAACTATACCTACTTTAGAGTCAGATGTACTCACATTTTGAATCACCATTTACATTGTGTATTTAATTTTTATACTATATACTCTTGAATCTGTTTCTCTATCAACTGTGACCCGTTCTGCAATCAGATACCACCTGTTTCCCAATTAGCTGTTACCTGTTTCTATATAAGTAATTTCTATATAAATTGAAGCTGTTACCTATAATTGAACCTGATTTCGTATGGAAGTATGCATTATGTTATTTAGTATGTATTATGGTTAAACTGGGTATGAGATATTTATTATTAATTGACCCTATTTTGGCCCAAGAATTGAAATATAAAAAATGAAAGACGTTGCCAGCCCAAAATATAAATATAAAACATTAAACATCCGAATAGCCGTTTCAGCTCAAAATTAAAATATAAAACATTGAAAATCCCAATTGCCGCTTCAGATCAAAATTAATGTATTACAAATCAAAGACGTTGATACACACCTTTAGAGGTCTTCAGCTGAAATATTAAAAATAAAAGTGTATATGCACTAAGTGTATAACCAAACGGCAGTACTGCATGTTGAAGACATGGAGACAGATGAAATAGAAATTCAAAAGGGAGTCCGCCAGGGCTGCGTTCTATCCCCACAACTTTAATCTGTATTCACAGTTTGTATTTCGGAAAGCGCTGGAAGAGAGACACGAAGGAGTAAACATTGGAGGAACATTAATTAACAACCTGAGATACGCCGATGATACTGCTATAATGGATGAGAGTGCAAAAGATCTTCAACCAAGAGTGTGAAGTAGTAGGACTCACTATAAACACCGAAAAAACTAAAATCATGGTTATAAGTAAAAACCCAAACACGCACCCTTTTCTCACATTAAATGGAAAACAAATACAACGGGTGCAAAAATACAAATATCTCGGTGCAGTCATAAATGCTCAAATGGATTCAGACGAAGAAATCAAGATCAGAATAGAAATGGCTCGAAAAGCATTTGTCAAATACTCCTCAATGCTTACAAACAAAAATCTAAACCTCCACATCAGAATAAGGTTTATGGAATGCTATGTGTGGTCAGTATTGATGTACGGAGTAGAAACTTGGACCTTGAAAGCTCAAATGACCAAAAAACTCGAGGCGTTTGAGATGTGGCTCTATAGACGCACCCTGAAGATACCATGGACTGACAGAATTACCAACGACGAAGTACTAAGACGCATTCACAAAAGAAAGATGCTGACACTCATTAAGATAAGAAAAACATCTTACATAGGACACATCCTACGAACGATAAATACCTACTACTACAAAACATAATGCAGAGCAGAGTAGAGGGGAAGAAAGGTATCGGCAGGAAGAAAAAATTCTGGCTCCGGAACATAAGGGAATGCTCAAATCTTATAGTCGGAGAACAGTTACATGTTGCAAGAGACAGAGGCGCATTTAGAAAAGTGGTCGCCAACCTTCAATCAGAAGGTTGGCATGAAAATAAGAAGATGCAGTAAGTGGCAGCTCATAAAATTCAAATCCGGCATATTGATTTTACTGCTGTTATTCACATTTCAATATTTCTAATAGACTTTTTTATTCAAAACTTTTTGAACTGTCCCTGAACATTATTTTTATGTCAACCCTCGTACTCAGAATAAAAAATATATATGTATATGCACATTTAGTTTTCATAGTCGTTCTCAGCCCAAGAAATGAAACACAAAAAAATGTTGCCAGCCTAGAATCAAAATATAAAACATCAAAAATTCGAATAGCCGTTTCAGCTCAAAATTAAAGTATTAAAAAATCAAAGACGTTGATACACACCATTCAGCCCAAGTATTACAAATCAAAGACACTTTACAAATGTACATGCACTTTTAGCTAAGTTAGATCATAGAATTAGATCCACCATATTGATTTTGCTGCTGTAAATCACATTTCAATATTTCTAATGGACTTTCTTATTCAAATTTGTTGAACTGTCCCAGTTAAACTATTTTTATATCTACCCTTGTAGAATATCTATAGCTATAAATCTAGTTACATTTCAGTTTAAACCTAGTGATATTTTTAAATCTAGTAACCTTTTAAAATCTAGTTGCAAACGTTGAGGCGCGCTTTAAATGCACACTGAGATGCGGCCCAGCCGCGTCTCATTTAAAAAAATTTATATTTCGCGCTAGTCAACCATTAGCTATTCAAAATTTCACGACATATCGCGACGAAAAATTCAAAATTCGCGCTAAAAATCTAGTGATGAATGTAGTCATTTTTTCGCCTAATTTTGACAATCAGTCACACGCAAAAGCTATTTATGTTAGACCCGACATGGCCGCCGTGACGTCATAAATTATTTTAGAGGCTTAGAGGCGCGGTAGAATGCGTGGTATACAACTACTCGCATGCGGCTCGCGAGCCGCGGGTTGCAGACCCCTGTCCTAGACTTAAAATTTGACGGTACCTCCCACTACATTCGGTGTAGGCGGTATAGGGTTAGAACATTATATATTATAGGGTGAGCAATATCAAACATACATAGTGTCGTTACTTTGCATCCCGACATGGATATAACAGACTGTAGTTTCTCTTCTGTGTTTCTTAATATATGTACTTTTTGTTTTTAATAAATTTACTGATTAATAATTTATTCTCGCTAATAATACAAGAATAATATTACAATGTTTTGGTCATGTTATTCGAGATAAACATAAAACTATATTTGAAAGAGCGCTAGATCACTCTTTAATTCTTATAAAAGTAGAACTGATAAGAATAAACCCTTTGCGCGGAGTAGTTTATTAGCGCAGTTTATTAAGCATTCCATACAGTGCTCATGCACGCTAGAAAGAATTTGTCTTTGATAAGCACATGGTAGGTCTGGCAGGGAATTTACGGAGTTCATGTAAAAAGCACTTTAGGTTAACCTAGAACAAATTATTGGATTTAATAAAAATGTGCTAATTTGAAAAAATATAATCTGCCTTAAAGTACTGTAACTTATTTTGATAGGAAACAACGAGATGGGAAGCTGATAAGAAATAATGCCAATGAATGTAAAATTGAAGGCTTTAATCCAACGGAAATGACTGTATTACTAACCCATGGATATTTATCGAATGAAAACAATATTCAACTTCAAAAAATCGTTACCGCCTTAATTGAAACAACTTCGTTTAATGTTATAACGGTGAATTGGAGCCTAATAGCTCAATATCCCCAATATGATATAGTAGCACGTACTGTAAAATTTGTCGGAAAGATTATTGGAGATTTTCTACTATATTTAATGGAGAATGATGTCAGTAGTAAAAATATTCATTTAATAGGACACAGTTTGGGAGCGCATGTAATGGGCCAAGCTGGAAGTAATATTCAAATGCATGGGAAAGGAAGTATTTTTAGGATTTCAGGTAATTAAATTAAACTTATTATCTTATTTGAGTTGGATTTGTATTTTAACCCTTTCGTGCTCACAGTATTGTAGTCTACTGGGGTAATGTCAACCATTAAATACAAATAAAATTTTTAAAATGATACTTTATGTTTATTTTCGCATTGAAGTTTGTGTCTACCAACATTAATTGTATTTAATAACCTAAAATTTGACATTTCTTCAGTTGATGTTGCAGTTTTATATAAAAAAAATGGTCTCGTGTGTCTTAAAAATAAAACGAGGTCAATCAATATTGCATATTGGTCTTGGTTTTGAAGTTGCTGTAGTTTAGAAATTGCTTACGTTTTATGGGTCATTATTGTCCCTCTGGTATATTTGGTGGTATAAAATTGTCTCAATGGTATTTTTCAGTGCCAAACAAAAATTGACAGGGTATGATTTATAATTCTATGCTGAAGATTTTTCGGATATAGAGTCTATTGATGACGATCCGTGCTACAGATGTTATTCCACACTATAAAAATGTTTCAGATTAATCAGATAAAAGTCATTTCTCTGAAATGATTTCAATACAAATAGAAACGTAGTAAATCCAGATATCTTTTCATCAGATTTAGCTCACAATGTTGTAACTATAATTTACTGTTATAGTCTCCGGAACAAAGATGTACAGTACATCAAAATATAAAATGGATTTCTACAGGGTTGCATTTTTTCAGACAGTTTTTTCCTTACAGTTTGTTGCCTTCAAATAAGTGGAGTACAATTTTTGAGGAAGGGAACAAAGTAACAAAACAATTGTAATAGGCTTTTACAGTATCTAATATATTTTAAAATAATTAAAATAATTTTTGTATCTTATGGACTATGATTTCTCTAAACCATATTGCTTTCCCAGAATCTGGCCCATTGTATAGATATGCATAAATAATAGGTGAATAGAAAGCAATGCAAACACAGAATTTCGTAGAAGGCAAGCGTTATGGCATTTATGGTTTTTTGATATATTATAATACGTAAATGATTCTAATCGCGTTTGTCATTTTGGACTAACAGATTATTGGTTGGCTCCAATTATCATGCAAAAGTATTTATGATATCTTCTGTTCCATTTAGCAAAAATTCAAAGATAAAAGTTGTGAACTGCTGTATAAAAATTTGTAATTAAGACAGATTTGATTTTCTGCAATTGAAACTATTTTTTACGTTGATTTGGTGATACGCGACGTCCCGCTGAAATGTAAATTTGGCGATGGCGACCTGGCGGAACTTTGGAACTTTGGCGAGTGAAACGAGCGAATGGCGACGGTCTACGAATATTGATGGCGTGAGGCGAATGAGTTGTTCGACGAAGTCAAACTTATTGACGGTGTTACTTCAATGAGGATGTCTCGTGAGTGAGATTGACTAACTGGCGCGGTTGTTTGGATGGCGATGCAGTCGTCGCCGACGAGTTTAAAGTCATCGGTGAGGTGGATTCATCCGTTCATCTATACGGTTGGCTCGTCGATGCGGTTGGTACATTGGTCGTGGGTTCTCCCCTTGGTGTCCATCTTCTCCAGGATGCTCAAAGATACATAAAAGAGGATGGAAAAAGTGTAGGTGAGAGAGAAAATAGAATAGAAGAATTAAATATTGAAGGATCGAAAGATTTCTGCCGAAAGTCTACATGACTACATTAGATAATTAATATAAGCGGTTCGAAATATTCAGGCGAAGGATTAAAATGTGCAATTTGTATTGCTTGATTTTTGCTGGCATAGAAAATTTAATGTCTAAGAGATTTTAATTTAATTTTTATAAATGAAACATTAACTTGAGGGTTGCTTTACTTAGAACATATTAGAACAAATCATGGCCTAGGTATGGGTTTTTATATGAAAGTAGAGATTTGGGGGCCCGGCTTTGCTGGTGGCAGTTTTTCATGCTGACGTCAGCAACTAGGCAGGGTCTACTCAAAATTTCTGCTAAAATCATTATGAAGGGAGTTTTTCTCGAACGAGAAGCATTCTTGTGGACGTTACAAATTTTTAGGAAGAATATCGCTTAGCATCTTTGTCAGGAAATTACGTTTTTATACTTCTATGATTAATCTTAGAGGTTAATCTCCAATCGACGGCAGCGGTGGCTTTTGCTCCTTACAAATAATACAAATATCTGCTTATACGAAGATAATGCTTACAAACGTCATTAAACCCATCAAAGTGGTTTATCGAAAATACGATGTCATCGAACTCTCGTGCAAACGAGATTACGAGAAGTCAATGAACCCATTAAAAGAAGCCATACAAATATTTTGCTAGACGGGGACAATGATCGCGGTTTCAACGTTCTTACTAAGATGCATTCATTTGAAAAGATATATCTCTTTAAAACATAAAATTTATATCTGTTTCTACCCAACTTTCACAATATACCAAAAGTGAGACTGAACTCAAATTATGTTATATACGCGGATGACCTAGATTTGACATTTAGTGCAAAGTGTTTAAAAATAATAGAATCTGAAATGAACAAAAACCTAAGCAGAATACATAAATGGACGTTGGCTAACCTACTCACAGTAAACATAAATAAAACAGAATATATACTAATATGCAACTAAAACAAAGTAAAGGGCAAAATAACACTAAAAATAGATGAAACAGTAATAAATGAAAAAGAAGAGAGTAACTACTTGGGACTACTAATAGACAACAAACTAGAATTTAGAAATCACATCAAATATGTAAAAAAGACGATTATATCAAGATCCAGCGCAATTCGCCGAAGTATGTTTAAAGAAATCAAAATAAAAAATCTACTATTCAACGCATATATTGTACAAAGCCTCACATATATGATAACGAACTAAAGTCCCACAAAGTGTGCCGGTGTTTTGAAAAAATGTATAATTATTCTTATTTTCAAAATTAAAGGATTCGAGGTGTTTTTAATATAATGCACAAGCTTCAACATATATTAGTTAAATTAATTAATTACTTCATTTATATTTAATTACGTTCAAGTGGATCATCAATATCTTACTATGAACCCACAATTATATATTAATTATATCATTTACATTCTTATTTAAACATTATATACTTATTAGTATGATTGATAATATATTTATCAGGGCCAAGTAAACGATTATTTATTTAATAAATCACTTATAACCTATGTATTGAATTATTAGTATATACGAACTACGCCCTAATAAGGACGGATATCAATATAATTACTATGCTAATTTATACACATTATGTACGTTTAGTACTTAGCGCTAGCTAAAAGCGACTGATTATAAAGATGTGCGCGGGTCGTTCTCGCAAGGATTTGTATAAGGATAGTAAATAAATAGAAAGAAAATATTGTATTATTATCTTAGTGTATTTTCAATATTATTATTATTAGAGTTATTATTTTGGTATTATTATATGTACTTTTTTTTTATAGTAATGTGAGGTAAACATTAAGTTTCAAGCCAGTTTATTGTCTGCTCCAATGATCGCTATGCGTGTACACAAGTTTGTACCATACTTACTTAAATATATAAATACTTGAATAATGCACTAAAACCAAAACTCTATAATAAAAAATTAGACGAGAAAAATTTTCCGTCGTGAAAGAGAAAGAACATATCTCCCTGTCTAGATATGCATCTTTTTTGCTTATTTTCTACATCTATGAAAGGTCACAAAATGTGAAATGCTATGAATTGGCCAATAGAGTGTGTCGATTTTGAATGCGTGCTGCTGGCGTGTCAGATGTTTGCAAAACGTCAAACTGCTTGTGACATGGCAAGGTTACCACAGCACTCCTCTTCCAGTGTCAACGATATCTGACTCACATCATCATTAAACCACTAAACTAAGTTTTCGGTACATTTTCCGGTTGTGGCTTGTCACTTGTCACGGCGTATTTAGGTTACCACCCAAGTAACTTGTCGCTCTTTTCTTCTTTGACATGCTCTTCTGAACCTGTGTGATGATCTGTAACCTGAAAGTAAGGTTATAAGCGATTGATTGACACTTTATCCTCAAGCAAGTCGATGTAGATGAGGAATCTTTTATCGTACCTTGCTAACACTCTAAATGGGCCTTTGTATGCTGGTCGTAATGGTTTTCTAACTGCATCGTATCTGACGAACACGTGATATGCCTTCTTGAGAACAAAACACTTATTTATTGCATGGTTTTTTGGTTCCGTTGGTTGCAGTTGTTCGAAGTGTGTTTCAGTTCTTGCACAAAATGGATAGAAATTTGAAACGGATGTATGAAAAAAATCGCCCGGAATTTTAAGCGTTGTTGGGTACTTTGGCTGATGAGAGTCCTAAATCTATGTAATCATGTTAATCTCGATTCTTAAACCTAAAAGTATTAGCGTCGAGCGATCGGTCTGTTCTGTGGCATTTAAGGGATGTTTACAGTGTGCGATGCCATCTTTCGATTTTACGATTGGCTTGAGGATGGTATGTCGTTGTCCTTAAATGTTTCAGGACAAGTAACTGGTTTAAGGTTCTAAATAAATTATATTCGAATAAAAGTCCTCTCTACCAAATTATATACAAAAGCTTCCGTAACATTTTCGGCTGTAATATCTGCTAGTGCGATTGCTTCGAGCCATCCAGAAAATCTCTCGATCATGGTACGGCAGTATGGGTAACATTTATTTGTAGGTAGTAGTCCGATTACGTCAACGTTGACCTGATTAAGTCTTTCAGAAGCAAGGTCGAATT
Organism: Adranes taylori; assembly: GCA_009867245.2. Lineage (NCBI taxonomy): Eukaryota > Metazoa > Arthropoda > Insecta > Coleoptera > Staphylinidae > Adranes > Adranes taylori. The sequence goes on along the minus strand of WYDF02216101.1, from coordinate 8,805 downwards.
GTTGTAACGGAGCCTTTGTGTGGCGAAATATTTTAGATTGCTCGCATTGAATGGAGCAGTTCATAAAAGCTTTGCAAGTTTTTTCTGTATTAGGCCAATCAAAGCGATCTTTGATTAGCTTTGCAGTTTTAGCGGAACCGGTGTGGCTAATGCATGTATTTTATTGAATAATGTTTTTGTCAGTATTTCAGAAACGAATGAACAATTTTTATTGTCGCACCATATTTTGATATTGTCTTGGTCGGGAACTGGAACAAGTTTGAGGTGTAATTAGCTATTTTTATTTTCCACAATTTAATTTTATAACTCCACGTCTTCGCTCTGTGCTTGTTGAAATTCTTGGTAATTAAAAAAAATGTGAATTTTTGCTTGCTATGTTCGTAACAGAATATCTGCGACCACGTTTGCTTTCCCTCACAAATGCTTAATGTCTGTGGTGAACTGAGAAATAAACTGCAGTTGACGTAATTGTCTTTGAAGTATTTTATCGTTTTTCTGAGAAAATGCATATAGAGGTTTATGGTCTATGATGTTTATGGTGAAAGTTCTTGCTTCTAGCAGATAGGCTAACTGTTGTATAGCTAAATATATGGTCAGTAATTCCCTGTAATATGTGCTATAATTTTGTTGGGCACCATTAAGTTCTTGTGAGAAAAATTCTAATGGATTTATACCGTCGCCGTTTACTTGATCTAGAGTTGCCCCTACCGAAAAATCTGATGCGTCGACTGTTAGGAGGAATTTTGTATCCTCGTCCGTAGATGGATGAGTGAGCAAGGTTGCACTACATAATTGGAATTTACAATTTTCGGAAGCTTCCTTCGTCTCTGTACTCCAATTCATCTCAGCTTTGTTTCATTTCTGATTTTGACTTCCCTTTAAATATTCTGTTAGTAAATATTGAGGTTTTGCTGTTTTCGGTATAAATCGCCTATAAAAATTTAACATCCCTAAAAATTTAGGTAGTTCGTTGATTGTCTTCGGCAGTGGCACCTTGGTGATTTCTTCTACGCGTTCGTATAGTGGTTTGATGCCGTCCTTGGAGATGTTAAAACCGAGCAATTGTACATTTTCCATACTGAACACAAATTTTGGGACGTTACTTCTATGCCGTACGCCCTAAATTAGACAAAAACTTAATTTAGATGAATTTTGTGTTCCTCTTCGGACTTAGAAGCTATTAAAACGTCGTTTAGGTATGATTAAACGTATGTTAAATCACGTAACACTTCGTCTATGAATCTTTGGAATGTTTGTGCTGCATTTCGCAATCCGAACATCAAGACGTCAAATTCAAAAATTTCAAAGGAGTGATTATCGCTATTCTTCAATATCTGATGGTTCTACTGGGAGTTGATTGTAAGCTCGAATCAAATCTAGTTTCTAAAAATATTTGATTTGTCTAGAATATGATTTATGTCTTGTATAGTTCTAATTGAATACCTATCAGGTTTCGTTGCTGCATATAATGCGCGATGTTCTCCACAGGGGCGCTACTCTCCATCCATTTTAGGCACCATATGTAAGGGACTGACTCAGCTTCATTCTGAAGGGCCCATCCATGTAAAGCCTGGTCTAAACTTCACGCTTTGCTTAGTCTACCGTGGCGGGATCTAAACGACGAGCTTTTGTAAACTTTGGGCCTCCAACCGTTCCAATGTGATGAGTTGTTTTGTGCTTTATTCGTACATTTTTTGATGACATGAAAGGCTTAGTAATATCTGGGTGTTGAAAGACTGTTGTCATCCGGGATATTTTATGTCTATAGGTTCTACTTTCGTTTTTATTGTGTTTCACCGTTTATCAACTTTTCTTTCGTAGATTGATTAACAGATTAAAATTTCGTAGAAAATCTGTGCCAATAATTGGTTTATCGATAAATGTAAGTATAAATGGTAATGAACATTGCCAGTTTATGGAAATTTAGGCAAAGTGTCGATTAAAAAATCTATATTGGAATTTTTATCTCGTTCGAATAAACAGCGTACAAGGAAATCAACGTCGCGGGCCGCACCGTAAAATTGATTTTCAAGTTTAAATGTTCTTCATAAGTATAAGGTTGTTTGCACTTCTTAGCTTTAATGCTGAACGTATTATGATACCAACAATAGTTTGGGTTGTTCGTTCGGTTTTTTTGAGGCGTGCGGTTCCGAATTATTACTCGAACGTGAACGAATTGCCGAGTGAAGCGATTCAGTCGCGGAACAGCTTCGTGAAAGTTCTTCCACTTTAGGGGTTAAAGTGTCCATAGCTTTTCAAAACGTTCTATATTATTTATTTGCATTTTGTCATTTATTGTGAATACACTAGGGCCAATGACGTCTCATAATTTGTCTGCCATAATCGCCAATTTTACGCAGAATCGTCGCCAGCGGTTAAAATTGCTAGAATTTGCGTTGGCAAACGCTGCAATCATAAAGGTTAAAAAAATAGTCTGTGATTTTGTTACTTGCTAAATCTTTGAGTGGTCTGAGAAGTTATGATGGCTTGTTATCGCCTGTGTTAACCTCATTAAGCAATTTTGTAAGCCGTCGTTCTTCGCTTTCTGCGTAGATGTTGATTAACAGTGATTTTGAAGTTTCATATTTGTTTTCCGAGAGTGGTTCTAGGAAAATATCTGAAATTTGTGACAATATCACCGTTTCGACCGCTCCCACGACTGTGTTGTACTTCGTAAGGTCATCTAAGTACAACATGCTTCGGACAGCAAATTGAGGTTCCGTTGGACAATCGTAATTTTTAGATCGGATTTCCAAAATGGTGGTTGTCGGATGTCTACACGATTAATTGACTTAAATCCTCTGCGATAGTTACCCTCATGATTTGTTTGATGTTATATTAGCACTTGTATTTTATAAAATATTAGTACTAAATTTTGTTTTTATAATTACGTTGAACGGAGTCACGTCTGTTAATATCACGTCGGCTTTACCACTTTAGATTATTGCCTGCTTTGAGTTTATATTCCAACCAAATAAGTAAATCAAATAATCTAAGTTCTATGATAATATGTTCTACAGAATAAAAGCTTATTGTTAATATATAAAAGATATCACTATCGGATTATTTTAACGATTATAAAAGGACTATATGATAGCCCGTCGTAAAACGACTATCCATTACCAGGTCATATTTTTTTAAATGTAATTACAAAATTTGACATTTAATTTCACATATTAAATGGCACAAGGAAAATCACAATGAACATAATTAAAAATAATAAATTCTGTTCAATCATGTCGTTGTTCAGGCAAATCAGAATACTACTCGTCCTCACAAAGCTAGATGCTTTTGATATAAGTATCAAAAGCGTTCCAGACAGACGGACAAAGCTAGATTTAAAAAAAAGGATATCGTAGCCGATTAAACTATATTTATGCCAGGTTCTGACTTGGTCGTCGTTGTTGTTGTTGCCATCTTGCCCCTTTTTTCTCTTCTGTCATTTATATTTTACAGCGCGCGCTATGAACCGGCCAATAGAATGTGTTATTTTTGAAAACGTCAAACTGCTTGTGATATACCAAGATTGCCACAAACTCATCTAATTAATAACTAATATTAATTTACGACTTAAAGGAATACTATAATAAAAACATTATTCAAAAAGAATATGGGTAATGAATATATAAAATCAACGATCAAGAAACGGGTTCCTTTTTCTCATTTCAAAATTTTATGTAAACGATCCAAATATACTTACAAATGCTAAGAAAATATATTATGTAGACTAAATGATTGAAATATAAAGAGGATTTTCCAAAAAAGTAGACAAGACAGTTGCAGTCGGTCAATATACTATAGCATGACTCGATTCAAAGGAAGCTATATAATGAAGCTATATCTGACGATGAAGCATGTAAAACGCAGGATTAAAATGTTGGTATCATGCTACTCAAATATGGTATATACTTATGACATGAATATATTATGTGTTAATGCAGAAAAAGTAGAGCAAGAAGAAATATTGGGACACAGAGTTATTTCGAAGTTATCTGAAACAATAAAAGAACCAGATGAAGTTCAATGTTTCGATATATTTTTTAGTTCTGTCAAGTTATGCCAAGATATAAAATTTGCTGTAATACACTAGGAACAGTAAAATATTCCTAAAGACGTTACAAAACTTAAAAAGTATAACGAAAACTATATTCATAAAATGGCAAGATACGAAAGTAGTGTTGCTGCTGTCTAATTGTTATAATAATTACAATGTACTTGTAAAGCGGAAACAAAAGAAAGGTAAAAAAACTTGACATGCCTTGACCCAAAAACTGTTGCCGCTTACCACCAATATATGACTGAATTTGATTTTGCCGACATTTTTATCTACTTTATATGAGATAAAAATAAAATCCTGCAAATTGTGGTATATTGTTTACAGAATGGTACTGATATCAGCAGTCAGCAGTCAGGATTATATACATAAAAAAAAAGTAGACAGAAAGAACCCTTTATTGATTTCTTGGTAAAACTAACGGTGAAGTTGGATGAATGGGGAAAGAAGTTAACGAAGAACAAGTATAGATGATGCTCTTTGGGAAGACATTACAATTTCATTCCAACAGTAATTCAAATGGAAAAGAGGAAACTTATTCATTTCCATCATATGACTATTAGGTCATGTGATTATTAGGACTATTAGGTGTCCAATTTAAAACCAATTCCAAACTTTGATAAAAAATCCCTTGTTTGATAAAATAAAAACTGGAAATAAATTAATGATAGTAATTTAACTTGGAACAAGTTGAAATAATGAATTACTATCATTAATTTATTTCCAGGTTTTATTTTAACACACAAAGAATTTTTACACAAGAGAAATAAATTAATGTTAGTAATTCAACTTGGAATAAGATGGAACAATGAGTTACTACCTTTAATTTATTTCCAGTTTTTATTTTAACACACAAGGGATTTTTTTATCAAAATTTGGAGTTGGTTTTAAATTGGACAAAATATAAATTTCAATTACCCTCTAAGTCACATAGTCGCATGATGGAGTTGAATAAGTTTTCTTTTTTCCATTTGAATTACTGTTGTAATGAAATTGTAATTTGTCATTAAGGTACGCATTTAAGATTTGATATTATATTGTAAGTAATGTCTTAATTTATTATTCTATAAGGAGCTTGAAAATGAGCATTTATTAGGCCTGAAACTATAGTCGCTTTGTAACTTTTAATAAGTTCAAATAAAGAATAATTGGAGCAAGGAGAACTTTTCTTTAAAGTTTATTATTTTGTTCATTTTGCAGTAATAAATATTATTTTTCTTTATAATCTTAACTTTCATTGTATCGCATTGGGCCAAAACTATCTCACAAAAAGGTACATTGCGACCTATATGTCCCAGGGTCAATTTAGTGCTGATTATAAATTAAACATATGTTATTATGCTCTTATCCTGCCAAAGTGGACTCGACAGGGCTAAGAATGTGGTTTTAATGGTAATCTAGTTCTTTTCAAGTATGATTAAGTTATAAGATAATAAAAATAAGTAATTCTGAAAATGAAAATTGTATAAATAATTTTAATATTTCTAAAATATTTTCTACAAATGTTTTTCCTTTACAAATTTCTTTCTTTCTATCTTTTACTTTTGTTCGATTGTATTATTGTATTAACAATTCGCGCAACTATAGATTTTTCTCAACACTATTGTACTGAATTTTATGCATTAAATATTTTTGGACTCAAATTAATTTTAAAATGAGCTGGTTGTGTAATAGGTTTGGACCCTGTAGTAAATTTATTAAAAAATCCTGAAAACTTAAGAACATTAAGAAGTACTGATGCGACTTATGTTGATGTAATTCATACTAGTACACTAAGTATAAAAGAACCTATAGGCACTATTGATTTCTATCCAAATGGCGGATATTATACTCAACCTGGATGTCGTCATATTTTCAATATGGTAAGTGCTAAACAAAATGATTAAATATTGATGTTGATTGATCCATAATAAGGGTGTTTTAATAAATGTTTTATCTAATGTACTTCATGATTTTTATTTAATTTATGGCTACCGGTTTCGCTTACAATATAACAGCTTCAGGCTTATAGATTTTTCTGAGGAAGTGTAGCAGTCAGAAATTATGAAATCGGAAATTCCTAAGTAAAATTTTCAAGCCGGAAAATGCTTTAACTGTAAGCGAAACTGGTGCCAATTAATTAATTAAAAATAAGGAAGTACATTTGATATAACATGTATTAAAACTATTAACACGAAGATGGATGTATGTGCGTCTCAATTTGTAGTCTAAAATATATTTTTAAAAATTTCAGTAGATCTGGTGTTATGGTTATTTTATTATAGCTAAAGTATATGTCCAATATACAAAGTGATGCGATCTTTATTGGCATGTAGAAACACAGTACCAATTCACTTCATAAACCACATTTCAAAATAAAAACAATTCAAACTTAAGAGAATTCTGAATGAGGAAGACTACAGAGGACCAAGGATTCCCCGCAGTGGTTAGTCCGACTTTGTCCATGACACCCATCTCGGTTCAATCCCTCCTTTACTCTACATTTTCTTCTGTATTACCTTTACAACTCTTTCCATAAAGATTCTGCTTTATCTATACCACCTCCAAAATACAAAATGCTTCATTATCATTAACCTCATTTTTATCGAATCACCAAGTTATCTCGCCCACACGCACCTCAACCTCTCCATTGCAGCCTTTGCTTTTTTAATCATAGTTTTTACTTGTTACTTCCATTGTAGCTCAACATCTATTCTAAATATTTGAAGTGTCTTAACTTCTCGATCTCCCTACCACATAAGAAGTACTAATCCCTCCTGTGGTCCCTTGTTACTTTTTTGCATAGCATTACTCTCATTTTCTCAGCATATGTTCTCAGCTCTATTTTGTTCATAAGTTTATTACTCCCTCAATTATCTTATTCATATCCTCTTTCGTCCACGCCATTCTGTCATTCGCTTATCCTAATGTTCATATTTTTGCTTTTCTTATCGCCACTCCCCCTGCTTGCCCTTTTCTTGAAACATTTTTAAATCTGACAAGTATATGTTGAATAACGGTCCGCTCAAAGGACACTCCTGCCTTACACCATTCTTTATATCAAACCACTCGGACACTTTCTTACTCAACCTTTCTCTCACTTTCGTTTCCTCATACAACACTTTCACAATCATAGATAATTTTTCAGGTATAGCCACTTCTCTCATCTTGTTCCTCCATAAAATCTCCTTCTTAACATTATGAAGCGCTGACTTTAAGTGTAAAAATTGTCTACCTTGTAAGATTTCCTGATTCATTAGATAATTTATCACAAGTATGTTAGATATCACTCCTCTCCTTTAGGTATCCATTCTACGTTTTACCAACTATGTATTTCTCTTTCATATCTTACATAATCCTTTTACTTACAATCTTGGCAAACATCCTGTATATTCCGCTCATGATGGTAATACGCCTATAGCTCTCTATATTACTTTTTTTTAACCGGAATAATTACTCCCTTTCTCCACTCTCACGGAATCTCTTTCCGACCATTCCATATCTCTTTGAATATAATTTGTAGTGGATACCTCATTTGACCCATGACAAGATATTATTTATTCACGCCGATCTACTAAATTTGATCTAATATTCTCAAACTACAATCTCGATTGTTAAAATTTTAGCTCGTTTTAGAGTATCCTTTTTTTATAATTTTGTTTTGTTTCAACAATTTTACTGATAAAAGTTATTAAAACTGCTTTATCAATAATTATTTTTTAGTTATCGGTTTCATGCAGCCATGAAAGGTCCATGGAATTCTATGCCGAAAGTATTTACGGAATGAATAAATTTTATGCAAAAAAATGTTTTTCTTTTGCTGAAATTGAAACAGGTTCTTGTGAAAATAACGTATATACGCATATGGGCATTTCTGTAGATAAAAATTTAAGAGGTTTATATTATTTAAAAACAAATGCGGCAGCACCATTTTCTAAATCTTAACACAAATATAATAATCCCTTAAAACTAAGTCAAGACTTTTGTGATAATAATTTAAAAATTATATTGTAATAAAATTTTATTATTAATTATAAAAATCCTTATTTATTAGAGATACTGAATTATTAATTAAAAATATACAGTTAAACGCCGATTATGCGAACTAATTAGGACCGGGGATATTCGGATAAACGAAAATTCGGATAATAGAACATTTTAAAATTATACAAGATGTGTTAAGTAGGTTACGTCATGGGGGAGTAATATTTATATTTATAATATAATATTTTAGTATATAGTATAAAATTTTTAGACTAAAAATTAATAATGAAACGAAAAGAATAAAGAGAATTAACGTAAAAATTACATACTAAATAAAAAATTGAGTCTTCGAATAATCGGCGATTTGGATAAGCGACGTTCAGATAATCGGTGTCCTACAGTATTAGTTATAGATACTTACTTGTACATTTACTGTTATTTTACTCACGACCGGTTTCGACGTGGTTTGTGAAAATCATAATAATCACGGTTAATTTTTAATATTTACATATTCCTGGATCCCTCTTTTATTGAATGAAGATCAAGGATTCTAATGGATCTTCATTCCATGTACCAATATATTGAACTAGATGATAACCCGTCGGAAAACGACTGTCCGTTACCAGGAAATATTTTGTTTAAATGTAATTACAAAATTTGACATTTAATTTCACATATTAAAAAATCACAATGAACATAAATAAAAATAAGAAATTCTCTTCAATCATGTCGTTGTTCAGGCAAATCAGAATACTACTCCTCCTCCATAATCCGGGAATACAGTATTC
>WYDF02215990.1:0-21274 GCA_009867245.2 Adranes taylori | reverse complement strand
TATTAAATGGCACAAGAAAAATCACAATGAACATAAATAAAAATAATAAATTCTTTTCAATCATGTCGTTGTTCAGGTCAGGGTCAAAAGCGTTCCAGACAGACAGACAGACAGACAAAGCTAGACGTTTATAACTTTTTATTAAAGATAAATGATAACCCATCGTAAAACGAATATCCATTACCAGGTCATATTTTATTTAAATGTAATTACAAAATTTGGGTCAAAAGCGTTCTAGACAGACGGACAAAGCTAGACGTTTATATATATATGTATTATAAAGAATTTTTATACTATTATTTACTACTTATTATTTATTTTACATAAAAATAAAAACAATAATTTTTATACTTTATAATTATATTTTTGGAATTAAATATTTTTTTCTGTGCATTACGTGCATTATTATCTAAATGTAAATTTACCTTGAAAAAATAAATGGTGCCCGCTGCGTGACCTGCATTCTAGAATGTGCTCTTGAGTGCAAAAAGTTTGGGAACCCCTGGTTTATATAATAGCATGAACTTTTTAATTTAATTTATTAAAACTTAAATACAGTACAATATACTTCAATCTAATTGTACAATATAATGGGGTCTTCGAGTTAAGCTCATCGATACATCGTATCTTATAAGTAAAGGAGCCTACAACATATAATATAATTAAACATATTTAATTTATACGAAATCGTAACTGTCTTGAAGCATAGCTTCTGTGACAGCATTTTTTTTTGTGACTTTAATGTACCTTTTTTTTTGTTATGCCTTTTTTGTGATTTTAAATCTCGAAATTTTTAAAAAAGTTTTCAAAATTGAAAAAGTCGCTAAATAAGAATTATGGGAATAAATTTTTTTGGGCGAAGATTTTTTCAAATTTTAAAAATTGAAAAATATTTCACGATTAATTTGGGAAAAATTACTCGATTTTTTACATTTTTACAAATTTTTTACAAAAAAAAATTAAATCTGGAATTTCTTAAATTTTTGAAGATGATTTTGGGCAAAATCATAAAATTTAAAATATTTTAAAAATTTAAAATTTTTAAAAATCTCGAAATTTTTAGTTTTCAAAATTCTCGAAATTTTTAAAAAATTTTTTTTAAAATTTAAATCTGGAATATCTAAAATTTTTGAAGATGCTTTTGGGCAAAATCATAAAATTTAAAATATTTTAAAAATTTAAAATTTTAAAAAATCGAAATTTTTAGTTTTCAAAATTCTTGAGATTTTTAAAATATCTTTTAAAAAATTTAAATCTGGAATATCTAAAATTTTTTAAGATGATTTTGGGCAAAATCATAAAATTTAAAATATTTTAAAAATTTAAAATTTTCAAAAATCTCGAAATTTTTAGTTTTCAAAATTCTCAAAATTTAAAAAAAAAATTGCAAAATTGAAAAAGTCGCTAAATAAGAATATGTGACATGATTTTTTCACATAGTATGAATATCTTACATTAATAGAATGGTATTGTAGACAGGTATAAATATGTTTTCTGCGGTTTTTAAGAATAACTTCAGGAGTTGTTTTGGAATATATGAATTATAAGTTTTAGTTAAAGATAGTTTTTAATAACTAATTTTGATATTTAGTTTTTTGTTAAATATTTCTGTCTTATGTCTGATCCAGTTTTTTAACTTCCGTTTTGAACTTTTGATGTTTTGATGAACTTAATATATAATACTTAATATGGCCACCGGTGGTTAAGTTAACGAGTTTGACATGCCTGCCATAAATTGTTTAAATGCGATCAGAAAAGTCTGGTTACCTCATTCTTTTATTCTTGTTGGATTGTATTATAGAAGCAAGCTTGCAAGTCGAATAATTTAATACAATGTTAAAGCTAATAGAAATGTAGTATTCAAATGTAGTTCTTCAAATCCTTTAACAGTTAAGAGCAACAAAAATATTTCATAAAATTTATGACTAATATTTATGGCTAGTTAAACAGAATTTTAAAAGTCATAAATACAAAATAAAGTCTAACCACTAGGCAAGACATTGTTCGGCTACTTATTCATGACCACAAAAAGATTAGTACATGTACATTTAGTAAATTTTGTAGAAAAGTACTTAAAATAAGCTGTATATTAGCATAACATAGAAAATGTGATAAACACTTTGTGCCTTATTTTTTACAATAAAATATGTCAATTTTACTGTCACCAATTTTTAAATATAAATATAACTTTATATATACGGATTCCGACAAGACTAGGCTTAAAAAAATAAACTAGATCCAATATTCGGCTATTCGCATTTGTTTAGGATATATGCGCTCCTCTCCAACTAACGCTATGCTGGTGAAGGCAGGAGAAATTCCTTTCATTCACAGATCGTACCTTCTTTCCTCCAAATATGTATTAAAGTCATACTCATATAATAACATCATCACATCTAAAATAAATTCTCTAAATCATCTAATAATTAATTCATTGAACAGATGCTTAACATATCCTCCTTTAATTTCAACGTTCAGAGATCTCCAAGCTTTCTTCAACGAACTTGATTCTCTCACGCTGACATTCTGTATACTCTTCCTTATCCCATATCCTCCTACGAGTGCAAAATATATTATTTTAGAGCAGATTCCCCTGGGAATGCCTCTCCAACTTTCCTCCTCTTTAAAGACCTCCAATTTGATAGCAACACAGAATTCTATACAGATGGCTCCAAGCCTTCTAATTCCTCATCAATTAGTATATTCTCTTCTGTTTTCAATATAAATTTATCCGTCAAAATTCCGCCAATCTTAGATATTTTCTCATTCGAAGCCCTTGCCACCCTAAAATGTATTGAGCTCATCATCATTCATGAAACCCAAAAATCAGTCATATTTTCAGATTCACTTAGTGTTATTAACTCCATAAACAATAAAAAGATCAATTCGAAAAGTTCTAGATTAATCTTGTACATTAAAAACAGTTTACATGAAGCTTCAAATAGGGGATTTTCAATTTCCCTTTGTTGGATTCCCGGCCATTCCATGATCACCGGAAACGAAAAGACAGATTTATTAGACAAACTTGGAAATTCGGCTGATTTAATTAGCACACCTCCCCACTTTTCCATGTATAGTTCAACATTAAAATCTATTGTATTTGACCGATGGCAGTCGGAATGGTCCGATCCAAACATTCCCAAAGGTAAACAACTAAAGCTTATTTCTCCTTTGGTAAGAAAGAAACCTTGGTTTAAAGAATTAAAAGTTTCATCAAGAAAAGTCTCTTCACTTATCAACAGAATTAGAATGGGTCACGCATGTTTCCCTGTGCATCTCAACAGGATTGAAATCAAACCTAGCCCCCTGTATGATTGCGGTCATACTGGAAACCTGAACCGTATTGTTTTTTACTATCCTCTCATCCAAATTAGTACGCTAAATGCTTGCGATATTTATATATGAATAGTCTTATAGTATAATTATTAAAAGTGAAACTGTCGGTCATGGGCCTATATGACGAAAGGCGCTGACAATAAATACAGAAGAAGAAGAAGAAGAAGAAGAAGAAGAAATATAAATTTATTTTTAGTCATGGAAGCAAAAATTTATGTTCAACCTGGAATCACATTCACGGTCGTACACTATCTCAACCATCAACTAACCTAAACTAGGTCCACAGGCGGATTAATGTTGGTTGAGGTCGAAAGGAAAATCTTGGGTCTCTTCTCTTGATATCCTATTATTCTCTGATGATCGACAGGACTAAATATCCATAAAAATGCTTCTCTAAATTAACCGACAGGTCCGTTTTACTTTTATACCAAGTCTATTTGCACTAAGTCATATGAAACTGCAATATAAAACTTGAATTAGCGGGCCTATGTTGCAAGACAGCCAAATGGCCTAAAGGCAAATTCTAGGACAAAGACAAGGTAAATTATATATTGTAAGTTGCGCTAGGAGCCATTTAGAAATATAATACGTCCATCAGTAATATCTGTGTAAACATTAAATTGATTCTCAATCAATTGAAGTAATTAATAACTATCTAAGGATAAGGGAACCAAAACAATATGTCAATTGTTTATGTCTACGATGACCAGTGTAGATGAAGCATTTTCACTGTCTAAGCTTTTTAACTATACTGTTAGGTCTTAATTATAATCATTGTCCCGCGCTTGTCGCATCGATTATGGCTTCGATCATAGAACACCTGACGCCGCAAGCTGTTGCACTAATCTATCTAAACTGGATTTCCCAATTACTCCTGAACAATAAATACGTTCGGGATTAAATCAATTATGATCTACGGTGAGAGGAGCAGAATTAGATGAGGGCAGCTCCAAATTGTCAACAGATCTAGTAGAAGCGATGGAAGGAAGGCTTATATCCAGGAGTGGACCTAAATTTTACCAGAAAAGGTGGGATTAGCTTCAGGTGCTTCAACGGAGTGCTTCAAGTTGTGAGTACTGACAACTTAGAGTAACTGCGAATTATAGACATAAACGAGGAGCCACTCACGACCGACATTCTGCAGACGAGCAATCAAGATACGATCGATTTTTTGTCGAATTAATGTGCATGCATGAACTGCTTAAAGCTGTGACCACCAACACCAAATACTCTTATACCGACAATTGTATCAAGTCAATTCTAGTCTACTTATTCTACTAGATTAAAAATCGTAGACAATGTGTGGGTGGCTCAGATACAGGCTTGAGAGTGTCTCTTACTACCGGCGTTATTTCTTAACCAATAAAATGATTACTTTTACTGATATGCAGGCAATCCAAGTGTCACTTGACCGTTTAACGTGTTTACAATCTGAAGCCAACAGAGTTCAATTTACTTTCCGCAAACAAGTGGCCTAAATCATATTGTGGCTTTTTTAAATATTCTTATACGTTCCAAGTCCGCTTAATAACATGCAATGAAACGCATTAGATGGAAATGGCGTGATATCCCTTTGAGAACATATAGGAGCAACGTTAATGCTTAGCATAATTTCAAAAATTTACTAGCAAATTGCAAATTTGATCTTCGTCCAAGCATAACCATCAAGGTTTAGCCAGCATTACATTGAAATATTAATTATTATTTGGTTTCATTCATTTTTATTATGTATAAATTATTTTTTGTTTTAATGCGGAATTTGGATGTTAATAAAAATGTAGTGTAAAGCAAGCTTTCGTTAAATATATTAACTTCGTCAGGCTACAAATATATTAATTATGATATTATGTATAGATTTTTTGGTTTATCTGATAAGGTTGATTAGTTGATGGTATTTGCTTATTATTTATCGCCGTTAGATTTTTTTTATTCATGCGCTGTATATTTTACTTAAATTGTTGCAATCTGTCCTGTAGTTAATGCATCAAAACAAAAAATAATTTATGAAATATTATTATTTTGGAAAGGTTCGATGTCTTCATCATTAAAGTTGATGATATATAATGTTTTGGAGAGATTGTTCTAACAACAACTTTAATCGAATTTCTGTTATGTAGAAGAAACCTTTTGGTACAATATACAAGATAAAAGAAGTAGATAGTTGTAAGGTGGTATTCATTATCCAAAGGAATATTCTAAGTGCGCATGGAATACATATTTATAAGATTTTATGCTTTGTTTCAATTAATATTTTATTAATTTTTAAATTTATTACGATGTTATTTAATTTTTTGTGATTACTAATAATAATCATGCATGCGTATACATTTCGTAATAATAATTTCATTGTATTTAAACACAAAGATTTCATTTTATACAAATTGCATTTTCTACTCTGGATGTAAACTTTTTAATGCACTTCCTGGTAAAATAAAAATCTGAAGAATTTCTTAGAAATATGCAAAAGATGAGCAAGAAATTCTTGATATTGGTGTGGCGTAGAGTGTATAAATTCAACATTAGAAATACAGCAGGATTTCAAATTAAGTAATATTTAGTGCCGAATCATCGTGAGTTAATCTTAACATATCTGTTACTCAAATGTTACTGTTTTATAACTTAAATTATTTGTTTACATGTCTGCGTATTCAGTATAAAATTTAAATATACTTGTAATTTTTCTCATCACTCTAACCTCTTTACCTTTCGGTTCCCAACACGTCTCTCCAATTCTCAACCTTTTCTATCCCTGGCTCATTCCATTCTATTCCTATACATTCTTTCATCCAATGCTCCTATCCTTCCTCTTCCGCATTACAAATCCTACACATTCTTTTACTCTCATCCATCCAGTAATGATTCCCACTCTCTTCGCTTCCATAACTAAACTTTGAAAGCATTCTCTTTTCCTCATTTAGACCTTATGTACTCAGGTATATCTCCTCCCGCTCCTATCCATTTATACTTTTACCTGCTCTTCCTTATTCTCTCTAGACGTTAATTCTGAATGTTTTGCCGGAACTTCTATACTTCTGACTATTACCCTTTTCATGCAAACTTTTCTTTCAACTAAACTCCACCTATACGAATACTAATTCGTGATTTCCAAAATACTAATTGGCAACATTATTAACAAAGATTTACATAAAACACTCCATCCAATACCGAAATGGATAACCCCGCCCCGCTCAGGTAGACTTAGTCGTCAATACACTAACAAATCTAATCCAGGAGTCAGCTTCTGAAAGAATTCCAATTAAATCTATGAAAGGCAACCATTTCCCCCAAATATCGTCGGTATGATTCGAGACACAAAGTAAGAATTTATCGACCATTTTTGTCACACGAATCAAATCCGTGTGGAACAGACTCGATGCTCTAATTAGACACAAGATAAATGCGTACAAAGAGGGGTTTTGGGTCGAATCCATATCCAAACTAAATTACAGGGATGGTAAAAAATTCTGTCAGAAATTCCAAGTTGTCCTAACAGGACAAATCTAATCCCAAATCCCAACTGAAAGATCTCAACATCAAACTTATAAATTCTCCAGCGTAATTAACTGAGAGCTTTGTATATCATATGGAACAAATCTATCAAATTCCACAAAATTCCCTCTGTGACAGCAAACCACTTCTATTGAGGACAATTTTGCAAGCGTGCATACACCCTTAATCAGTTTTCCAGAAGTTGATGGTATCCTGTTTCACTTTACCACAGGCGAGGTCTTCGCAACCCTAAAATGCAAAAAAAAAACAATTCTGGAAATTACACCCTGAAACGCCGGACCCTTAGAAACATCCCTCAAGAAACAATCCAACTACGCCCTAATATATACACTAAATGGCCGTTGTTAGGACATTTTCTCAGTTCCTGTAAAACTGCAAAGCTTCCAGAAAGTTCTCGTCTCGTCTTACCGGCCGATCACTCTCCTCAATGTCCTGGGTAAGATTTTGATAACACATCAAGCTAAATATCCGTTAAAACGCTCACAAGAACACAATCCAATAGACTACAGCACCCTGAGATCCAGCTGAAAAGGCGTCGTAAGCCGCCTAGAAGACCTTTTACACACACCCAGTCGTAATTATTCAGGCAGTCCAAGAGGCTCCTGAAGACCTCCAGGAAATCCTCAATACATTTCCACGATTTAGAGGATGTGTTTATAAGAGGACAAGAAGGTGGGGTTAAGGTTGGAAGAATCATAGTCTCTTTCTTATGCAGATGATATTGTTTGTATGGCTAGTAGAACGGAAGAGCTGAATGTAATAATTGAAAGGGTGAAGAGGTATATGGATGGTAGGGATGGTATAAAAGAAGGGAGGAAGAGAAAGAAAGTGATGAATTTAGTATAGGGGCCAACGAATTTAGAGGGCGAAAAGGAAGAAATATTTTGGGGGACAAGTGTAAGGAGCATATGGAAATGATAACAAAGAAAGCCAGGGGAATTATGGAAAGAATGAGACTTTTGTGGGAAAGAAAGTTTGGAGAATCAGTGAAAATGAGGAGTAAGATAATGAAGATATGTGTTAACAGTATTTTGATGTATGGGCGGTGGAAGAACGAGATAAAATAGAGAGATACAGGTGGGTTGCAATTAAAGAATGTTGGGATTAGACAAGAATACATCTAATGATATAATTTCGCAGGAGATGTGAAAGTATAAATGTTGGATTAGCAGAGTGAAAAGGATGGTGAATTTTGAGAAGAGGGTAGATAATAATGAAGGATGAACGTTGGTCAAGGAGGTGTATACGGAAGGATTGATGAAGGAAGGAAGGAAGGAAGGAAGGAAGGAAGGAAGGAAGGAAGGAAGAGAAAAATGTGAGAATGAATGGCTTAAGAGTAGAAAGAAAATGAATGAGAGAATTGCATGGTCTTTAAGTAGATGGTTTGAGAAGATGAATGGAGGTAATGAAGTAGTGAGTGAAGTTGTAGAAAGGATTATGGATGTGGAAATGCAAGAGAGAGAAGGAAGATTTGATGATAATCGGTATAATAGTAAATATAGATGAAGCAGTGAAAATGCTCTGAAGAGTGAATATTTGTTATCACGTTTAAGTATGAGCGAAAAAAGAATGATTGCGATGTTTAAATGTGGTAAAGAATGTGTAGAATATGTGGCACGGAGGAGGAAAAATAGAGTCATTGGATAAAATAATGTGAAGGGCTAGAATGGAGTGATAATGAAACGGAGCTAGGAGGAAACTAGAAACTTCAATGCATTTGTCCTGAATATGGGGAAAGAAAGAAAAATAAGATAATCTAATAAATTGAGATTGCAACAAAAAGAAGTGAGAGGTAGGGGAGAATGGGATGAGAGGAAGTAGTGTGAAAATAAGAATATATGTAGAGAAAGGGTGAAATGACGAGGGGTTAGGAATGGATAGTGTAGTAGGAAGGGACAGGAGGGATGAAATAATAGAGAGTGGGGAGGGTACAGGACTATGGGGAAGAAGATAATAAAACCTTTTCTTCCTAATAGTGAAAGAATGAAATTTAATTTTTAGTTTTAAATGGAAATAGGTTCAATGTAATTTTTTGGGTAATTTTAACTGTAATGCCAATAAAGGTCTTTTGATTTGATTCATTTCTAGTCACCAAAAATGTTTTAATATATATACTTTACTAAATCTTAATAAATTATATTTTAAATACTTTTATGAATAAAATACATATGGGTAATCGCAAAGATCTATCAAGGAATATAAAAAGGCGTTACAAAAACATGTCAAAAAATCAGTGTTCGCACAATTATGCAACTCCCATGGGTTTGACTTAGTAAAACTCAACACATGTCCAGTATTTATAATTTCTCTTTTTGCTTTCTTGCTAAATCTACAATACAACGCTTTGCAGATTATCTAACGCAATGGGGGGCGCGCATGTGATTGCTGCTCATTCAAACCGTTAGATATTACTATTATGTTTCAACAGACAATATTGTTGGGTTTTTAGGAAAAATACCATAACTAATTGACTTTTTGATGACTAATATATAAATGCCAATCCTAGAGGAATTATCAAGTTTTCCTGAAATACATTGATATGGATTTAGTTATTTAGATATGGCAAGTAAGTTAACAGGTAATGTAATTCTTATGTATACAGGTAGTTGAAGTCATAGCGATGTAATTAAATTAGATTGTTGGCCTACTTTAGAAAAATTGACTACATGAGAATCGGCTTGAAACTTATCATTGTAGTTGCCGCATGATTAGAATAACAAAAAAAAAATTAGTAACAAAAATGGAAAAATTAATCTAGCAAAAATATAGTAATTAGTAATACTTAGTTCCTTTCCTGGACATAAGCCTTCCTTCCATAGGTTCTTCCATTTTGTTAACAATTTTGAACTTACTTACTTTACTTTGATGGTGCTACAGTTCATTAAGAACCCGAGCCTTGTCTACTACAGACTTTTGCCAGTCGTCTCTCCGGGTAGCCAACTGTTTCCAATCTCGGACTCCTAGCATGCGAAGGTCCTCCTCTACGTCATCCAGCCACATTTGTTTAAGGCGACTCATGGATCTTCTTCCAATATGTCTTGAGTTTACTTGTTTTGGCACCCATTGATCTTCCATTCGCTGGATGTGACCGAGGCAACGTAGTTTTCTTGCCTTGATGTCTGGTATAATCGATGGAGCATTATAGAGGTCTTCCAGTTCTTTATTGGTCCTTATTCGCCACTCATTGTTCTCGGGCACAACACCAAAAATCTTACAAAGGACTTTTCTCTCCCATGCGCACAGTGGGCTCTCCACATTTTTCCAAACAGTTCAGGTTTTTGAGCCATAAAAGACCACTGGCATGATAATGGTTTTATACACCAACAGTTTTAATTTTTAGAGACAATGGAAGCTAAAGAAGCACCGGATTCCGGCACTTACTCTTGTTTTGATTTTGTCCGGTTCTTCGTTGTCGTGTGTTATATGTATTAGAATGCCTCACAAATATTTGAATGCATCGTCCCTTTGGTAACTATTGAATTTGTCAGTGTTCCGCCATCTGATTGACTTCCTAGTGTTATATTCTCTTTGTTGACGTGTATCTCCATTTTCTTAGCTTCGTTCTCGAGGGTCTGTATGTTCTTGTATAGCTGTCTGGTGTTTGTGACTAACATAGCAATGTCGTCAGCAAAGGCGAAACTCTGGGATGTTTTATTAAATACTGTGTTTCCCGGGTTTGTTGGTAAATTCCTCATGACGGATGGTGTACAAAGTACCTGCTAATGAGTCCCCTTGTTTGAGAGTACGATAGATATTAAATTGCTCGGAAAGTTTCCCATGTACAATGACTCTACTCTTCGCATGGAGCAACGTCATTCGTACGAGCTAGTGGTATACTAAGTTCCTGTATCGAGTGGTAGCGCTGCTGGTGGAACACTCTGTCGTAAGAGGTTTGAAGTTCGACATACAACTGGTGGACAGTTACATTATATGCCAGATTCTGTATACCATACATCTACAGAATCTGCCTTAGAGTAAACGTTTGATCTGTCGTCGATATTCCACGTCTAGACCCACTTTGGTATTCGCGGATAAAAGCTCTGTGTAAGCATTTAATCTCTTGTTGAGAACTTTAACAAAGATTTTGTACCCTATATATATATATATATATATATATATATATGAATTTGAATTGATTTAAATTGAAAAGTAGATTATAAGTGAATTGTGAGTATTAC
Organism: Adranes taylori; assembly: GCA_009867245.2. NCBI lineage: Eukaryota > Metazoa > Arthropoda > Insecta > Coleoptera > Staphylinidae > Adranes > Adranes taylori. The sequence goes on along the minus strand of WYDF02215990.1, from coordinate 10,250 downwards.
ATGAATGCCAATAAAGGTTTATTATTATTATTATTATTATTATTATATTCATCTAATGTATTTCACCTGATTGCCTCTCACCATATTTTACTAATTACTTTCGGCCATGATTATCATAACTCAAATCAGATATAAAATCTTCACACACAGGACGTTTCACCTATTATTCAGATTTTCGGTTTCGCCTAGAAATCAGATATGAAACTTCACACGCATGGCGTTTCACCTATTTAGCAATTAAATTGCTTTAATCACATATACATGAATTGAAATTGGGCGTTATGATCAATTAGCGGAGTTCCCTCTCTGCTACACATAATTTCCATAATTTACGTCATCGCTTTGTTTTTGTCCTACGGAAGGATTTTGTCCGACAGCAAACACATACATTTCTACACTGAAATACTAATTTAAGTAAAATGTTTTTAAATGAAACTACTGTTAATTACCATTTTCCCTTCTTGTAACTTGTGTAACTAGTAACTCGGCAAATAGTCCAAAAGTATCAAACGAGGACTATTTGCCTCGCTACAATATCTTTGTTCAAATATAATAATTGTTGCTAAATATTGCTTCCTACTGAAAGAGATGGAAAAAGATTTGCTAGAGTTGGTGTAAATAATCTTCCGAAAGTAACGCGAATTTCTCGGGTTTTTTTTTTATAAATTTGACAAAGCATCTGGATGGATATTTAATCAGAGAACAAAACCGATAGTCATAATTTGTGTGCCAATTTAATTTTCCTCTTAAGAAGTGACAGAGGGATAAGACGGACACAGGTCTTTCGTGATGCAGTATCAAATTTGCGAACGTTTTTTATGCTAATTAATTCAATTAATATCATAATTTAATTTTAATATAATATAAATTTAGTCCGTGAAAAAATAACCTGCCAAAACTTATATCCTGCAAATAAATACATCACCATTTCGTTTGCAGTAGATATTTATAAAAAAAATAAAAATAAAGTGGTATGGTGGTGATGTAAAGAAAATAATACAAGAAGCACGGTCCTGCTTTAATAGAAAAATTCTGTATCACGTTTTCAAAAATCTAAATGACATTTATGCCAATTACTAATACGCAGAATATTAACAACAATTACAATTAATTGCTATTAATAAGTAAATTCAAAAATATAAAGTTGTCAACGTATATATTTTATCTAAAATATCTTCTCATTATCAAATGATTATTTATATAAATCTACTAGGCGCGACGAGGTTTTTACTTAAATGCTAACGAAATTTAAATAAATTATATTAATTATGCTTCCCATTCGGCGTTTATGAACGTTTAATATTTACAAGAATGGAAAAAAATATTCTTGCTTTTTTAACAGATAAATCAATATAGTTTTTCGTTCGATGGTATCATTATGGAAACGCGTGGGCACGATTTTTAATTAAAATATGTCACCAACTGTTTTTAATCTAGAATTTATATCGTCGAGAAAAATCTTATTTCGAAATTTAATTTATATTTGTTTATGATATGCGTACGCTTATTATAAATATGCATTACTTAGATGAAAATATGGCATATTTGGTTAGAAATTTGAAATAAATTTTACATTTAAGCAAGATATTTATTTGTTGGGCAATTTAGAATAGAGAAACAAGTGTTTGTAGCAAATGATTGTGTATTAAAATAATTTAGCTTAGTTTTTGCATTTAGTTTATCGTAGAAGTCTTCAGGCAGTAACTATTCTTATGGGTTAGATATTTCAAAAAATTGGCTTTTATGTTTTCGTATATTTTCCTTCGTATATAAAACATAAGATTACAATTGATCAAGTATTTTTCGATCAATATGGAAACCAACAGAACACAGAAATAAACTTTATTGTGGATGAAAAGACAAAGATGAATGTGATCTTGTTTCATATAATGATGAAACTTCTGATAATGAAATTTCAAATAATTAAAATACATCTGATGAAATTAATGACGAAACTTTATTGGTAAATTGAAATAGTGAAATATCAAAAAATGTTAAAATATTAGCCCCAGGACAGGGAAAATCAGCATTACCATGGCATTTAATATCACATATTGATGAACTATCAGATATAAACTATCCAATGAAATATCCGATATTAACTATCAGTTAACTATCAGATAATTAATAGATAATTATTAACAGATATTTACAGATAATTTACAGCTAACTAACAGAACAGATAATTAACAGGTAATTAACAGATAATTAACAAATAATTAACAGATAATTAACAGATAACTATCAGACTACTATCAGATAACTATCAGATAACTATCAGATAACAATCAGATAACAATCAGAAAACTATCATATAACTATCATATAACTATCAGATAACTATCAGATAATTACCAGATAATTATCAGATAATTATCAGATAATTATCAGATAATTATCAGATAATTATCAGATAACTATCAGATAATTATCAGATAACTATCAGATAACTATCAGATAACAATCAGAAAACTATCATATAACTGTCAGATAACTATCAGATAACTATCAGATAACTATCAGATAACTATCAGATAACTATCAGATAACTATCAGATAACTATCAGATAATTATCAGATAACTATAATTGCTTCATGTTAATTTTATCTATTATTATCAAAACAATATCGCATTACGTAGCATTACATTTAATGTGATTGAATTAGTTCTAATTAAAATGAATTCATCTAGATGTATTCATTTCTTTTCATAATTATTTAAAAATCCAAAAAGTAAAAGATTGCCCTCTATCCATACCATACAAATAATTCCCAACGCAAGCAAAACTAATATACACATGTTAATTGCTTCATATTAAATGACTTCTGTATAAGTATTATAATCAAAACAATATCACATTACGTAGCATTACATTTAATGTGATTGAATTAGTTCTAATTAAAATGAATTCATCTAAATGTATTCATTTCTTTTCATAATTATTTAAAAATCCAAAAAATAAAAGATTGCCCTCTTTCCATACTATAAAAAAAACTCCCAATGCAAGCAAATCTATTATACACATGTTAATTGCTTCATATTAAATAACTTCTGTATATGTATTATTATCAAAACAATATCAGATTACGGTGAATTCCATTTAATGTGATTGAATTAGTTCTAACTAAAATAAATTCATTTAAATGTATTCATTTCTTTGCATAATTATTTAAAAATCCCAAAAATAAAAGATTGCTCTCTCCATAGAATAAAAATAATTCCCAACACAAGCAAAACTATTATACACATGTTATTTGCTTCATATTAAATGACTTCTGTATATGTATTATTATCAAAACAATATCAAATTACGTAGCATTACATTTAATTTGATTTAATTAGTTCTAACTAAAATGCATTCATTTAATTTTTTTCGTATATATAGATTAAAATATTATAAATAACTTGATACTATAATTTAGAACGTCATTGCTGGTTATTTCATTTATTAACGCCCGGGGTTTCTTGTAATCCCAATTCTACTTGAAACATTCATTACAATAAGTTAAGAGCTGCTCTCATCCAGCCATATAAGTACAGTGTAGCATAAATAATTCATACTTGTTCAGTATTAAATGATCAAAATCCGAGCAGCAGTGGTTACCGCAAACCAAGTTTCTAGAACTTCAGGAGGATGGGCGTATCTTTTTTAATTTTTAATATTTTTTATTAAGAAAATTATGATATATTTATAAAAGTATATTCTATTACATAGACCAACACAATTTTAAACACATCTTATAGTTTATCCAAAAATTATCCCAAAAGTTACTTATTTTTTGGCTTTCGGACAATGCATGACTTCTTATGTGAGTTTCATTCTTTAACTAAATAAAAAACTTTGAATGGACAAATTGATGTTTGAAAATAATAAAAAATTTCTACTGAACTTGATTAAATGCAGATCATGAAATATTGTCCTCAGTAGAGGAACATTATCAAAACACAATAATATTAGAAAATATATTCAAGAAAATGTAATTACTTAACAGTATTTAATTTTTATACAGAAAATGAAACAAGCTTTTGAGGAAAGATTTAATCAAATTAAAAGATCTGAAAATATATTTTGCGTAGTCATGCAAAGCGTCATTTAATTTCATGGCAAATCGTGTGGTAATTCATGGTATCACTCCATTGATACCCAGTTTTTAACTTCGATTTTTAGTTTTTGGTCTTCAGTCGCATCTCTCTTTTTCTTAAAAGTCTTTTGCAGGACCCATCCGGTTTTCTCATTTGTTTACGCTTTTACAGTTTTAACTATACGAGGGTTAATAATTTATTTTTCAAGGTAGTCCACTTTTAAGACAATAGACTTTTCAAGACAACTTTATAACTGCTTCATCCCTTCCGAAAAAGTAATTTTGCTTGAGCTCTTCAATATAGTCGGAAGTTTCGGTCCTCACTTTATTGTTTGTTGCAAAACAGCAGCCATATCTTTTAGGTTTGGGAACAGGAAGTCGCGCGGAGCTAGATCTGGTGAATACGGTGAGTCGTCGATCAATTCGTAGCCTAATCGCTTCAATTTTGCCTGCATGGCGGAGGTTCTGTGAGCGTGTGCGTTGTCACGATGGAAGAGAATTTCTTGCGAGACAAACCAGTGCGTTTTTTCTTCAATTCGGCGTTAGAACAATCCAGTAATGCTGCTTAGCAACCGCTAGTCCTAGTTTTACCCATTGCTAAGCAATAAATAGGAATAATGCCTCTCGGATGGCAAAATATAATCGCATCACTAGCCGATCGGCCGCTTATCTCTACTGCTTTGACTGTTCCTTCGTCTCCAGCGTTTAGTAATCGACCCACGTTTCATCAGCAGTGACGTATGGATGAAAAAAATGCTTCGGATTACGTTTTATCTTCGCCAGAAGCTTCTCAAAATCCGTTACACGTGTGACATACCACTCATAACCTTCCATTCATCTTTTGCTATTTTCTTAAATCCCTCCATCCAACATTTATCCATATCAATTTTACTTGTCGTCGATCATTCTAATCTAAGCATACGCTTTAATAAACTTATTTGCATACGCTACAATTTTACATGTGCTCTCATCGCCCATACTTCCGTACCTTACATCATTACACTGTTCACACATGCATTCAACATCATCAATCTCATACGCAAGGAGCTCCCAAAATTACTTTCCGTAGCGCATCTTAATATTTGCTTTCTTACATATAATTTCTATATTATGCTCCTTGTATAACCCGTTGCTTTCCATAACAAATCCTAAGCATTTTGTAGCTTTTCACACACTCAATTATCTTACACGAAAAGATACTTTTATTTACTCCTTTATCAGTTATAACCATTTTGAAATAGTAAATAAACTTTTAATATTGTAACTATTAGCTGTAGGGAAAAATTATATATAACCTTGGTATAACACACACATTAGCAAATATGTTATTCTCGATGACAGACAGTATGAGCATTCAGGCAAAATGGAAAGTGTATTGTTTAGAAGTGCGTTTCACGTAAATGGCGTTCGAAGAATGGTCACTTCGATTAGATAGACATCAACGATTTCAACAACTACCGGATTTTGAAGATCATCTTGTCAAAACTGATGTTAACTGTTTTACAATTCTTTAACAATCAAATACGTGATTAATATGCAAATTAAAAATATAATTGAATAACATAGAAATGTTGCAAAATCTATCTGTTCAATTTAGGAATTAACTTTAGGCTATCTAAATTAATACACATTTTTTTATAACAATCAAATGTATGTTTTCGAGCGATTAATGAATAAAATTAAATATTGCCTCAAAAATTATGTTTTTATAAATTCTATTTTGATCTACAGATAATTTAATTTGATATTCAGCTGACAGATTTTGCTTTTAAATAGAAAGTATCATTTATCCATCCGATACACTAAACTATTTATTTCAGTCAGCGCTTAATCCCAAAAAAAAATTAAAAGCTCCATAAAAAGTGAAAGCAATATCTAACCGCAACATTTTCACTAGGATAAATATTTAAATTACATTTTAAATAATTTAATGTTATTAACTACATTTTAACACCGCGTAAATATTTTAACCAGTCTACCCTATAAACCTCTAACCTATAATGATCCTTGAATCCTCCGGTCCACATATTTGCGTATGATGCCGCTATTCCGAGGCCTTCGGCCATTCTAGAGTCACTTTTCTAGAGGGAAATCTCTAACAGTCGTGAAGTTATGAATTCGCCAACCCATGAATCCCCTGGACCGGATATTGAAAATTGTTTCGTACGCGGTGTGTAATCTATGGCTACCTAGCACAAACGTCCATGTAAAATTATTATTTTTATTGACAACAAGGTACGAAAGTAAGGACGAGAGTTAAGGATAGAGTGTCTGAATGGTTTGAGACCAAAAGGGGAGTAAGGCAGGGATGCCCGCTAAGTGCTTGCCTATTTTACATATATTTATTAGATTTGGAGGAGGTGTTGGAAAATGGACTGGCGGGCGGGCTGATAATTGGATGTGTTAAGATGTGGTCTCTTACCTATGCGGCTGATATAGTATGTATGGCGAGTGATAGAGAAGAGATGAAAGAAATGATTGGGAGTGGGAAGGGATATATGGACAGAAGGGGATTGGTAGTAAATGTAGAAAAGACAAATATAATGGTTTGTAAGAAGGGAGGGGGAGAATTTAGAAAGGATGTATTCGAGATAGGAGGACAAAGAATTGAGAGAGTAAAGAAATATAAATATTTAGTTTCTAATTGGCATGAAATGGGTCGGCAACATTCGAATTGCGGACAAATTAAGCGGTCCCTGAAATGGGACACCCGAATTGCGTATAAAACTTGCCAGGTGAATTTTTACCTTCTCATCCTTGACTGAACATTATCTGCAATAGAGTTAAATTGAATTTACAGGAAATAGACTTGAGAAAATTAATACCTATCAATTTCGTCCATTTCAAATTCCTCAATTTTGAATTTTATAAATTGTTGTCTTTCTATAATCTCTTTCTTATGTACAAGCAAATGATCGAGTAAGACATGTTTTGGTTCGCGCTGTAGAAAACAAGATTTATGTGTGGTTAAATCCAAGTGAAAAAAGTTGATGGAGTTGATGGGAGGAAGCAGATGCTAAATGGGACGAGAGTTTTTATAGAAGACGATATGTCAATACGAGAGAGAGAGAAATACAAAAAACAATAAAAATATACGCGAAAGAAAATAGGAAGCATGGAGAGAGGGTGAGAGTGGGATACAGAAAGGAATGGATAGAGGAGAACTTATGGATATGGAATGAAGAAAATGGCCAATTAAAGCAAGAAAAAATGGGGAGAGGTGGAGAATATAGAGGAGAATTTGGAGGAAGTAGTAATTGTGAAGGGAAATGTGAAATGAGATGGTGGAAAGGAAGGGAGCGTGGGGTTCGGAAGAAGAGGTGGAGGGGAAGAACGAATGGAGAAAGAGGTAGGAGTATGGAATGTGAAGTATCAAAAGAATGAAGAAGAAGAAGCCGCTATATTATATGTAAAGAAATTTATAATATCATTGTTGTTTCTCTTTGTATTGAATTGTAGTGTATGTCAATAAAAGTTATATTACTGATTTTTTGATTATGGGTTACTGCGTTCATACTTATATAAGGGTCAGTTTGTATGGCAATGAAACATAGTTTTAGGTTATAGAAGTTTTAGAATAAAATATAAACTTTAGTTACTATTTTTTGTCCGCAGTTCGTTTAAGGGATTATCGACCCTTTTAATTACCTAGGTATCTGAAAATATTTTGTTCACAATTCAGGTGCACCGAATGGGTCGTGTAAGGAACACGTGGAAATGGTTACGAAGAAGGCGAGTGGAGTTATAGAAAGAATGAGAAATGTATGGGTGAGAAAGTTTGGTGAGAAGAAGGTTGGTGAGGGAATTATGAATGGGGAAGCAGATGGAAATGAGAAGGATTAAGGGATTAAATGGATTAAGGGTAGAATAAATGTGAATAAGAGGATTGGATGGTCAACGGATAGTTGGTATGAGAAGTTGATTGGAAGTTGCGGAGCTCGCTGAGAGGATGAGGGATGTTGAAAGGCAAAAGAGAGAAGGAAGAATCAATGAAAGTAGATACAATAGTAAGTATAAGTGGATTATAGATGAGGAGGGTATGGCTAAGTATTTAGATTCGGGATTGTACATATCAGAAAAATGGATGATTGCAATGTTTAGATGCGGGAACGACGAAAGTGGAAACAAATATTGGAGAATGTGTAGAATATGTAGAAAGAAAGAGGAACTGGACACACTGGATAAAGAACTGTGAGGGTTTTTTTTTGAAGTAAAGAGGAAAAAGAAATGGGGGAAAACTGGAGAGCAAGTTTGGATAAAGAGAGAAAGGGGATAGGAATAATGAATAAAATGAGGACGGAAATAAATAAAAGAAGGGAAAAAATTCATATAAAAAGGAGAGTTAGGATTAAGAAAATAACGAATAAGGGAATAGGAGGTTAGGGAAAAGGGGATTAGGGAATAGGGGCTGAGTAAGGAACAAATATGAAGAGAGGGAAGTTAGCCTCTGCTTCTTCTGGTAGTGCAAGGGAATAAAAGAAAGGAGGAAAGAAAAGGTTTTGGAATTCTGTTATTGTGTATGTGTTATTTTGTATGTTTTGGAATTTATTATTATTTTGTATTTTTTTATGCCAATAAAGGTTACTATATATCTAACAATCTATCTATTGACAGCAAAGTTTCATCTTTCTTCTAATGCGCTCAATACGTCTAGGTAGATGCTATTTCCTTTAGTGGTTTATGGCGCTTCACGTACAATGTGTACGCGCTCAACTGTAGGGCCATGTATAAACAGGCATTCTGACGTAAGATGACGCGAACTACGTCATCAGAGAAAAGCTATATAAAGTATGGAGCTGGACAGATATTTTACACATCATCCAGAATCACACTACAATGAGAGTATTTAATTCATGGGAAAACGTTAAAACATAAAACCTATTTCATGTTATTGTTTTGTTATTGTTGGGCTAAAACTTTTCAGACAACTCTCGTATGAAACAGAAGTTTACAATGTAGAAAAAAAAAACAAGAGTAGCATAGTGAATCTAATTTGCATTATAAAAGAATATAATCGCATTAAAGCTTAGAAAACTAATTTCCATTCTTACTTGCTTTAAAATCTAAGCATTACATTATCACCTAATTATTTTCAACCTTTAAACAAATAAAGTTGACTGTTTATTAATTGCGTATAGTGTGCCTAGTGTTTGGGACCGATTCGATATTATTTACGACACATTCCTACACATATGCATAAATGTACATATAACCATACGATGGTATTCTAAGAAATCTGACATTCTATCTAGATTATAATCGCGGGTCATATACAATATTTAGGTATTTATGTAAATTTGATCTCTTTTTCTCTCTTTGGAGCAAACGAGCATTTTTTTGTTGGTTGATTTCTATTTGATCGCTGTTAATTAAAAGAAGAAGATGTTCAAGAGCAAAAAACAAATCGCAGAATAAATTATTGCTAAGTAATTTTATATTTTGTTGTGACCACGTGTATGAAATTTATTGCAAATTACGACTTTATTATAGTTTTTAAATATATTTCATTAATTCGTTTTGAACTATTTTAGTAGTAACTTAAATAGTTGTAAATTTTTCATAGATATATAATATTCAGTTAGTTACAAGGGCGACGACAGGATCTTATACAGGCAAGGGTGCATTCCTTGCTTCGTTGCCTCCATTTTTTTTTTATATAAAAATAAAATATTTTTATAAAATATTTAAATATTTTTAAATACTCCTCTGTCAGTCTCTGGGTTTACGTGCGTTTCATTTTGGGCTCCAGTGGAGCAAGATTTTGGATGGTCCATTTATAGTGCCTCTTTGACTTAAGTAGACTAAATTTCATTAAGTTGCTCAGTCAAAAACGATGAGCCAATGGGATTGAAATGGAGTCACTTCTTCTGCAAATTTTTATAAAATTATAGAAAAGAAAGAGCTCAACGTTCATATGAAACTTTGGATTCGGTCTACGATAAAAGAATTGAAGAAAATAGAGCAAAATTTCAATCAGTTGAATCAATTGTTTTATTTATTACATAGTATAAACTTCAGTTGAGCAACTACAGACCAATTAGCTTGTTGTCCCACCTGTACAAATTGTTTATGAAAATAATCGCCAAAAGACTAACACCAAAATTAGACTTCTATCAGCCTCCTGAACAGGCCGGATTCAGAGCTAAATATGGAACAAATGACCACCT
>WYDF02215879.1:0-21276 GCA_009867245.2 Adranes taylori | reverse complement strand
ATTGCAGAAAGTAATTTGAAAAGATATAATTGAAGTATTTTATAGATATAATTGATATAAAAGATATAATTGAAGTATAGTATAATTGAAGTATTTCGAAAGTATTTTATTGAGATATTTACACATTATGTAGAACATTAAAAAAATAAAAACGGAAAAAGTAATACTAACCTGAAAAGCCTCTAAAACGTCATTGTAAGCTGCCATCATAGGCGTTGCTGGTGCCGCAGTGTCTACAAAACACTTCATTTCTCCACGTCGAATGTCCAAGTGACGATGAATAAAAAAATTTTTACTAATTCTACGACCATGATTGGACAAAAGCGTTAGTGGACGTGGATGATCACCATAATAGTCATTATTCGCTAGTGAAGCAGACGATAGTGGAATGGACATCAACATTGTTTCAGACTCAAAAGCACTCGCGGTTTGTGGAAGCTTTTGTTGAAACGGAAATTGAATCTAACGAAAATGGTGTATTTAATCAGTTACAAAGATGAACTTATAAAGGCTTGCAATACTTACAGGTGTCAAATTGCTGTTTGTCTCTGGTTTTGAAAATAAATACTTGATATTTTCTTCAGTATTAGTCGTTTCTATTGTCTGGTAACTCTGAACATCACAGGACGCAAAAATCTGCAACAGGCAAGAGAATAAATGTAAATAAGGCAGATTTTTAATGGCACACAACTCACATTTGCTGCAGCCGTTGTGTGTGTTTTTGGAAAGGATTGCAATATATCAGTTGCTTCAATGTGGTCTTTCGGAACAGCTGCGGAATTCTTCTAAAATTAAAACAAAATTAGTTATAATAATGATATATTTATTTATTTATTCTAAACGCACATTCGATGGTGTTATATCCGCTTGTAAAGGTTGCATTAAATCCATTGAAGGTATAGGCTGCTTTGGTGCCACTGCAGCGGTTTTCTGTAGTAGAAATGCAGGCTAAAATATTAATTCGAAATAAGAGATATATAAATACTTATTAATAAAAAAAAACTTACGTCATCTACATTGGAGGCTGATATTATATGTCCATTCTTCTGAATATTTTTACTTTTCAACAATGAAACTTTCTTCGGTTCTTTAGATTTTTTAATAATAGCTGCTTGAGATGACATATTAAACTTTTTATCATTTCTTTGATCATTCATTTTGAGTTGTGTCGCAGATTTTTGAAGTTCTTCTTCGGCATCAATAGCTAAATCACTAGAAAGCATTTTCTCTTCAAGATTAGATTGCAAATCGCTTGAAACTTTGTTTGAACGTTTCGAGAACCCAGAAACTACTATTCCATTCAAAATCATTTTTTGTTCAATAGTAACAAAATCATCTTCCAGATCTGGATCTGTATCATTCGAACAATTTAATTTACTAGGTGCAACATTTTCATCAACATTTATTACATCCGCATTTCCATATTCTAAAGCTTTATTTTCTTCTGACTTGGATTTTGTAGGTAAAATGTACAACTTCTTTAGATTTACAGATTTTTTGTTTGCTCGTCTAACATCCTTCTCGTTAAAGTGTTCTAATAGTTCTCCTGCTTCCTTATCAGTCTGCAATTTCTTTGAAATCAAATTATCTTCGTCGGCGCTCTTAACCGATTCTTCATTGTCATATTTATCGTCGGATTCTGATGACTCTTTTTCGTCGCACTTTGGTTTGGGTTTTATAATGTACAGTTGTATTACGTTGATGACCTTTTTGACTGCCCGTTTGGCGTGGTCTTCCCGGTCGCTTTCGCTTAGTTCCGAGATTTGTTCGATGTGAGGCATTTCGTCTACTGTCTGTTGCGGGGGTGGAGTTTGTGTGAGCGTTGGCAGCGGCGGCTGCAGCTCGGAGTCGACTGCTTGATCGACGAATAATGAATCGGGTTCGGATTTTATTGACACCGCCTGACCTGCCACCGGTGCCGGCGGGAGCAGCGGCGGAGGAGGGATTATCGACTTCAATGAGGTTACTTTGGTCTCTGGCTGAACTGTTGTTTCCTCTATTAAGGAAGGGGGCTGTGTTACGGTGCAATGGAGTTTCTTCTTGTTTTTTGAATACTGCGATTTCTTTTTTACAGAATTTGTCGTGGCGGGTAGACTGCTGTTTGTTGACTTTGCATTTTTTGTATTTGACTTTGCTAAATTTAAATTTACATTCATACAACCATGACCAGGTTCGTGAAAATGTGGTTTAAAAACAGAAGGAACCATTACTGTGTCACATACAGTGCAAGCGACAAGAACTTTTGGTTCATACTTTGGTATTTCTCCATACAACTTAAAATCCTCCCTTGGTAGCATGCGTACTCCACGAAAATTTATCTCCGAGTCTTTTTCATCACCTATAAAAACTTTACTGTATTCTATGAAACGTATTTAATATTTTCAGAAATAATACCACATTCTCGAACAAGAAGATCTGTATATTCTGTCCACCTTTTCCCGGATAAATTCTTTAATACTGCTGCCATCGTCCTGAAAGATTTTATTTAGGTTCAATTAATACACGTGATTTGCACGAAAACATATCAACAATACTCAGTGTTAAGAATTAAGACCCTCAAAAGAAAAATTTTGACCCACATATATTCTTAAGAAATGGCTGATACACGCATTGATATAAATCAATAAAACTCAACTTATAGTGTGAAGTCTGTATGGTTAGATTAATTTATAAGACAGTATTTCTTAAAACTGGTATTTAAGATAACACTCATGCAACTACCATTATAATTAGTATGGGTGTATTGTCAGTTTTTCATTGTAAAACGAAACTAAAAATTACTATTAAAATTGATACCTGTGTAAATAAGAGACCTGAAAATAAATATAAACACTCTTTATCAACTTTCTATTACACTGTTTGCCTACCAGCAAATTTATCTACCAGCAAACTACGGATATGTTGGCAAACTAAAGTCAAGTTATGAACACAATATGCATACATATATATACATAATGAATCCTAACCTGCAAATTGACAGTAGCAATTATAATTATTCCGAATTAAAATATTTCGCCATTATAGATTATAATTTAACGAGACTGTTTAATAATGTAGACAATTGATCGTACAACATTAACTCTTCCCAAAGGGCGGTCACATATCCGAAAATATGACAGATGTTTCGCGAAAATTAATAACATACTTTCTACACGAAAAGCCCGAATTATTTATTACAAAGTATAAGCAACGGATATCAAACATCAATATAAAATTGAATGTATGATTTTGAAAGAAATCGAGATACAGAAATTTGTGAATAATCAAAACCGAGTAAAATTCGAGTACGCAGGACCGTAATCATGCGATTCGAACATTCAGCTCGTTCTGCAGAAAATATCAATAAGAAAGCTTGAGCACAACGACGTAGACAACATTGTACAGATCAACTACGCATAGTCTGAATATATTTTTTTTAACGTAAAATAGAAAACATATTCAGACAATGGAATTTTTATTGAAATTAAAACATAAGATGATTAGCTTTAAAATGATGATTTTTATTGTAAATACATTTTTATATAAAAACTAAATACCTAGATTTGAAATATTAAAATATGATTTTTTAATTTACAATTTTTACAGTTAAAAAATAACAAAACTGTAAATAAATACACACTTAGTGAAGTATTTAATAAGAAAAAAAGAAAATTTACAAAAATATTTTAATATTTCTGTTTTATACAAATAAATGATAATGTACATATATAAAATTGTTAATTTCAACAAAGAACAGTTATAAACATTATTGTTTTATAATCCTATAACTCAATTGAACTTATCTCAACCTTTGGTGAATCTTAGAACAACTAATTTCAGTCCAAAATAATATAAATATATTTAAGCTATATATTTTTAAAGTGTTTATTGTCAAGCAAAAATAAAATATTAAAACTGAATGATACTAACAAAGTTATAGTAATCATTTCATAATAAGCAGTTAATAAAACGATCGTCAAATTCATTAGATTTCTCTCAAAACAAATCAGGAAATTCGAAATTTTTATCACTATTTGCACACAATTTATATAAAAATCTGCAAGATACAGATAATGGAAATATTTTCTAAAATCAATGATATAAAAATCTGCAAATAAAATAATCAATATAAAACAAATAGCCTAATAAAAATAGTTCTTAGGCAAGTTAAAATTTGTTGTAAATGTTAAAAGCTAACACATTTAAGATGGCATTTTTATAACTATGGCCAAATTGGGATGTATAAAGTACATTTATAATTAATAAAATTATTTACATAATTACACGAAAATCAAACAAATATTATTTTTAACTGTACATTTAAGTCATACACATGTAATTTGTGTACGTTTTAATTATTATCCATTATTATAGTTGCACTACCTACGAGGTCCTTTTTATTCTCTTGACTCCTTTATCAGACGGTTGTTCTGATGAAGATGAAGTAGAAGCCTGCTTTTTAGTAGTATTCTTGCACATGGCACAATGGAACACCTAAAATAGTGTACTCATAATTTAAAAGAAACCTTAAAAAAAATTGAAAAATACAACTTACATCTGGTATATTAGACTTCTTAATTCTTGCACATGATAAATGTATCCACGTTAAACATATAGAACATTCAATCATCGGCCTTCCTGCAAATGGTTTTCCACAAAAACAAGTGATTAAATCAAGCGAATCGCTTCCATCCGAGTCCTCTCCACTAGGTTTATCATCCTGTCCAAAACTTGTTGATTCTGAATTTACACTGCTACCTGAACTATCTAATGGTGGACTTTGATTTGATGAAGTTCTTGTATTCTAAAATAATTGAATCGATCATTAGTATAATTGCAAATTTAGATAAAATATAATGTAAACCTCTTTCTCTTCTGTTTCGTAATTTTCATACTGTAGCACATACGTACAAAACAGATAAAAGTCTTCACTTGTTCTGGGTCTACGATTATTTGTCAATATAACTGCATCATCTTTTACCTGAAAAATTGATATGTAAAAAAAAGAAACTTATAGAATATTACAAATTTATCAATTGTTAATATACCAATCTAATCACTTTACTATATAAACATATTGGAAAAAATATTATTATTACAAAACTTAACCTATATCAAGTTTGTTAAAATTAAATAACTTACATTTTCTTCTGCCATCATCAAATAAAAAGTGCACAAAATTCATTTATCAAGTTGTATATAGTGTAAAATTTTTATTTTCAATGTAGAAAATCCAAAACTACGCAAATGCTTTATATAGCTGATCAAAGCTAAACTAAACTCAAATACATCAATATAGCCCAATTGGCAAACCAGCAAATGTACTATAAACAATTCTAATAATAATTAGTAAAAATAGTCCATTATCAAAATGTTTTAAATTATATTATTTATTATTTGATATCATTTTCAGCTGTCGAAGCACAAATGCACAATCCAAAATTATTCACATTTTACACTACAAATTTGCAATATATCCATTTCTTTGTCTAACACATTGTATCTGATAGAAACATGTAAACAAAAACGAAGATACATCTATTTTATACACTACGTAACGCATGGCGCGAGTTTTAAAATTTAATTAAAGAGATTTCAACACTGGAACAAATCAAACAAAAATGTTTTACTTGAAATTTTTTATTACAACTTTATAAAACAATGTAGGACCAGCACAATTAAAAATTGTATAGATAATATTATACACATCACTGACATTTATTATTAATAATAAAAATTAAAACACAAAACATGAATATAAAATATGTCCATAAAAACAATAGGAATAATTCATGTTTTGACCATAAAAAATCTTTGTATACAAAAATCAGTCTTAAAAATGATAAAAATTCATAATAATAAAACATTTTTGGCAAGACTTCATAAGCATTGGTTTTAATTATTGTGATCTAAAATTCCTTCTATGAAATCAAATATTATAAGATAATCTAAGAAAACAATTATTCTCAATAGATAATAGGTGACAAATTCATATGTATGTTAGAAAGAATGTGGTGAATAGTACGGAAGCTCGGTCTATCTTGAGGCCTCTTCACCCAACACGACTTCATAACTTCATAAATTGACAGTGGAGTGTTTTCCGGACAAGAAAGACAATTTCCAGCCTTCAGAAATTTAACAACTTCTTCATGGGTCATGCCAAAATACGGCTGTAATGCAAATGAAAAAATTTCCCAAATACACACACCGAATGCCCATACATCTGATTCTGGAGTGTATTTATTGTACAATATGCTTTCCAATGGCATCCATCTCACTGGAATTGCGTCATGTTCATCACCTTTATAGTAATCCTTAAAAAAATGTATTGATAAAATAATTCCGAGATAATTGCAAGTTTTAATACCTGCATATATATCTTTTGAGATAATCCAAAATCAGCAATTTTTACAACCATATATTCGTTGATAAGACAATTTCTTGTAGCTAAATCCCTATGAACAAATTTTCTGTCCGACAAATATACCATTCCTGATGCTACTTGAAGCGCTATATTTAAGAGGTCAGTGTGAGTTAGTTGATTATCTCTATACATATCGTCTTCATTATTTTTTACGATGTAATTACTAGGTGAACATTGTCTTAAAAATTCATTAAGATCTCCTTTTCCCATATATTCAAATAACAAACACATTGGCCGTCCAATGGCGCAAACCCCAAGCAATTTCACTATGTTCGGATGATCAAATTCTGATAGAAGACATGCTTCCTTTTCGAAATCATCTTGCAAATCATCGGATGCGTCATCTTTAAGCATTTTGACAGCAACCAAAGTAAATTCTTCGCCAGGAATAAGTCCAGGAGCTTTAGCCTGAAACACTCTTCCAAATGCTCCCTCACCAAGATCTCTTATATAAATGATATCATTTCTAGGGAATTCTAGACATTCCAATTTAGGATTTAACTGAGCTCCAGTTCGATGATAAGCCATATTACTTGGCAATTTATCTAAATCAATATTAACTTCCTGAACACCCGTGGGATTGTATCCCAATTTATTTTTATGTATCCTATGACATAATAAAATCAGCAGCATTAATATTAAAATGCTTATTAATCCTACGGCTGATGCAATTATTAAAAACGTCGGTGTAAGTAATTCATCCATTACTACACCGGTGTTTACTTCGATTATTGGTCTTGTAGAATTACCACAAAAAGGAATGTCGCAGTGCTGCCAACGAATATTTGAATTTGTGGTAAAGCACCATGGAACGTGTTCTTCGCCGCCCGCATTTCTGCAATAGTTTTCCGCATCTTGTAATTCAGGAAGAAACATGGGCGGGCGTTCATGAGGATGAGGTTCTTGTGAATTCCATTTTTGGCATTCCAAACCATCTACTGTCACATTTTTTGTTCCTTGATAAAACCGACCTGTACCTTTGATACAATCAACTAAAAGAATAAAATTTTAGGTAAAATATAGAGTACCGTTATGATAGAAATAAAGTTACTTGTAACGTCATCGAGATTCATGTCCATTATACCAGCGTAGGAACATGTTTCTATATTATTAAAAGATTCATATTTTGGTAATTTATTGCAATCTGGTAATTCAAAATCCCCACGTGATTGAAAAAAAATACCCCGTTTCTTATTGTCTTCGACGAGAGCCCAATCATTGTAACAAAACTGTTTCTTAACAGCAATACAATCTTCATAACATAGAGGTAGTCCATGGTTACTTTGGTTACACTTTGGAAAAGCATACATGCACAGTAATTTCTGAAAGTAAAAATATATTAATGATCCTAGAAGAAAATTATTTTCAAAGCTTACCTCTGCAGAACTTCGGCATGGTTCTTTAAGACCTATGATCATTTCATCCCATAATTTTGTTGCGGTTAATTCATTAACTTGATTTGCATACCACACAGTCGTATTTCCATTTAAGTATTTACTACAAATTTTCCCGAAGTATGGACCGCAATAACCATCTAATTCAGTTGCATTACCCAGATATATTAAAATAAATAGACAATACAAACGAAGCATTGTGTTGAAAATAAGTATATATCTATTTGGAATTTAGGTCTCATATCACAACATGTTTGTTACTAACATTACATTGGTAGTTTGTTTAAATAATTCATTTCTCTTGTTGTTTGATAGATTGGAATTCCATATTTATAAACATAAACATTTCAAAGAAACGTCATTTACAATTTATAAACAAGGAGCGGTCTATATCTTGCGCAGGAGTAGTAACGATATTTTACTATGCTTTACCATTTACTGGCTAGGTGACTAGTGTTGAGTAGAAAACTGTAGGGCACGTCATATAACAGTTTAGATAGTTGGAACATTGAAAAATCTGTCGATAGATAGCACTGCAACCAAAATTACGTATTATTATTTATAATACTGTTTTTTGATCAATAATAGGGGTATTTTAAATTAAATAATTTGTTTGTACTTCCTTATTTATTTATTTATATAGTTTGCGACCGGTTTCGCCTATTTTAAGACAAACATCGTCAGGCAAAATTTTGTTATTTGTTTTGTTTAAGCTGTTGGTTGTGTGAGTTTTATGTGTAAACTGTTTACACAAAGAATTTCAAAGTTCATTTTTGTACAGACATATTCTGTATGTTTTAAAATTAGAGGAAAACTTTAATAATTTTACTACTTAAGAAAATATACAGCATATAATTAAAAAAGAAAGAATTCCAAAAACTCCATTTTAATTTATTCGTATGATAGAAAAGTAATCAATTAACAATTGTTCACATGGTTCAGGATAACGATCATATCTCTTCATCAGAACTTTTACATTCCAATGTGGTTCATAAACCACATTTTTTGAAGGTGGTAAATTTTTAGAACAGTTTGATTATTTTTAAACAGTAATTAAAAATAACCTTTTTTCTTGAATTCCCATAGTTGGAAATTAAACTTATATTAATTAATCACCTTTTCAACTATGAAAATTAAATAAAAATTTTTAATTGTTAGTTGTTTTATTTAAAAATAAATCAAAATATTCCAAAAATTTACAACAATGGAGTAACATTGAAGTAAAAGTGTTGATGAAGGGATGATTGTTATCCTGAAATATGTCAAGTTAATTGATTAAGTTTCTAACATTTTACGAATCAATTAAAAGTGAGTTTTTGGAATTCTTTCTTGTTTAATTATTTCAATCATTTGGCTCCAATTCTTGGCTCCAACAACTTATTCTTCAAATATACAGCAGTTAGGAAGTGTAAAATGTACTTTATAAAAATACATTTTAAAATATTATTTCATTGCATTTTATAAATGTAATATATGTATCTACGTATTTCACAAGAAACTAACGCCGTGCGTTGTTTATTAACTATTTCTAATAATTAGTAAAACTGCAGCCAATAACTACTTGATTTCAATTTTAATTCAATATGATTAAGAATAATTACGTAATTATATGAAAATACTTCTGAATATTGATCAAAATAGTAAATAGATTTATTATAGTACGTGTTGCATAAAATAAAATTGAAATGAAATGAAATTGTTTCGTTTGCCGATAATGAACAAACTTATTTGTTTAAAAATGACATAAACGAAGAAAGAATTGAAGCTTAATCTAGATTAATTTGCTCTTTAACAAATTTATAAGTAGCAAAGAACAGACAATCCTATCGTATATATTTGACCTTTAAAAATAAAAATTATTGGAAAATATGATTTAAGTAAACCGGATCTTATATATTTTAAAACATTATGTACATTAACATTATTTACATTATGTACATTACTCAAACACTATGTTGAAACTATTTATTATATAAACAAAATTCACCATAATATTCCCCATTTCATGACGTTTTTGCGCATCTTTACCTTACATGAAATCGATTTTGTAAAAAATGATCTGAAGATATAAATCTGTTAGGATTACGGGAATTACCTATTACGTCAAATATTAACTAGAATTTAATAATGTAAAAATTTAAATTGTGTTTAGTTTCCATCCGATTTATTAAATACTGTTTTATTTTTTGCGGAATGTTTTGGGTGTTTAATTGAAATAATTATCTTTGCAAGCTTGCAAATAAATATTCTTCGAATTAAACATTCAAAAGATTCCACAAAAAATAAAACAATAAAAATGAACGCGCTTGCACTGCTGGAAGATGAATTAATTCGATAGTGTAAATCATTCAAGATAAAAATAATTTCTAGTTCGGCTATAAATTATTTACTGAATATATATTTTACAATTAATTAATTTATGACACGATTTTATTGTAGTATTAAATAATTTTCGACCTTCCTGCTAGTTGTCCTTCTCTCGCATCGGCAGACAGTTGTAGTGGACTTCATTGGACCATTACAATGTAATAGTGTAAGAACAACCATTTATTTCATAACTTGTGACAATAGTTTTTTTTACAAAAAATGTACATAAGTTGATTTTAATCATTTGCTTATTTAAGTTAAAAAATACAATGTGAAAAGGTACATTTTATATAAAAATGTAGTACACAAAGAATTGTTTGAGTCAAGCGTTACTTTGTGGTAATCCATGATATGATCAATTGGAAAAGTATTTATCACTTCTTATAGAACAATAGTTAATGCTAACTATATGTTCAACCCGTTCGGACAATTTTCAGACAAGCAGGCTGTTAATTATGCGGCAATTTAAAGTGTGGGTTTGGGTTATGGTGGTTGTGGTATTTTCTAGTAAATGAGACGTTAAGTTACCATATTGGGCAGCACAACTTGGGATGAATGACAATGACAACAAAACCCAACAATTACAAACAATAAAAACTACAACGATAAAAACAAAGCAACAATTTCCCTGATACAGCCGTCAACAACAATGACGTCAGTAACAATGATACATACGTGGAGAAAAATATATTCAACCAATTATTGTTCCTCCACGTGTATATCACTGATATTGAGATTCGTAGTCGGGTGAATCATTGCTGTTGAAATTGTTGATATTGTTGTAAGAATTGTTGTTGGGTCAATCATTGTTGTTGAAATTGTTGGTGTTGATGTCGTTGTAAGAGTTGTCGGGTGAATCATTGTTGAAATTGTTAGTATTGTTGTCCTTGTAACAGTTGTAGTCGGGTGAATCATTGTTGTTGAAATTGTTGATGTTGTTGTCGCGGTAAGAGTAGTCGGGTGAACCATTCTTGAAATTATTGGTATTGTTGTCGTTGTCAAAGTTGTTGTCGGGTGAACCATTGTTGTTAAAATTGAATGTGTTATCGTTGTAAGAGTTGTTGGATGGTAAATCGTTGTTGAAATTGTTGGTGCTGTTGTCGTTGTAAGAGTTGTTACCAGATAAATAATTGTTGTTGAAATCGTTGGTGTTGTTGTCGTTATAAGAGTTTTTGTCGGGTGAATCATTGTTGTTGGAATTGTTGGTGTTGTTGTCGGGTGAAACATTGTTGTGAAATTAAATGTCTTCTCATTGTAAGAGGTGTTGGCTGGTGAATGGCTGGTGAAATTGTTGTTGTTGTCGTCAGAGTTGTTGTCGGATGAATCATTGTTGAAATTGTTTGTGTTGTTGTCGTTGTAAGAGTTGTTGTCGGGTGAATTATTGTTGAAATTGTTGGTGTTGTTGTCGCGTGAATCATTGTTGATATTGTTGTCGGGTGAAACATTGTTGTTGAAATTAAATGTCTTCTCATTGTAAGATGTGTTGGCTGGTGAATCGTTGTTGAAATTGTTGTTGTTGTAAGAGTTGTTGTCGGATGAATCATTGTTGAAATTGTTTGTGTTGTTGTCGTTGTAAGAGTTGTTGTCGGGTGAATCATTGTTGAAATTGTTGGTGTTGTTGTCGTTGTAAGAGTTGTTGTCGGGTTAACCATTGTTGTTAAAATTGAATGTGTTCTCGTGGTAAGAGTTGTTGGATGGTAAATCGTTGTTGAAATTGTTGGTGCTGTTGTCGTTGTAAGAGTTCTTACCAGATAAATAATTGTTGTTGAAATCGTTGGTGTTGTTGTCGTTATAAGAGTTGTTGTCGGGTGAATCATTGTTGTTGGAATTGTTGGTGTTGTTGTCGGGTGAAACATTGTTGTGAAATTAAATGTCTTCTCATTGTAAGAGGTGTTGGCTGGTGAATGGCTGGTGAAATTGTTGTTGTTGTCGTCAGAGTTGTTGTCGGATGAATCATTGTTGAAATTGTTTGTGTTGTTGTCGTTGTAAGAGTTGTTGTCGGGTGAATTATTGTTGAAATTGTTGGTGTTGTTGTCGCGTGAATCATTGTTGATATTGTTGTCGGGTGAAACATTGTTGTTGAAATTAAATGTCTTCTCATTGTAAGATGTGTTGGCTGGTGAATCGTTGTTGAAATTGTTGTTGTTGTAAGAGTTGTTGTCGGATGAATCATTGTTGAAATTGTTTGTGTTGTTGTCGTTGTAAGAGTTGTTGTCGGGTGAATCATTGTTGAAATTGTTGGTGTTGTTGTCGTTGTAAGAGTTGTTGTCGGGTGAATCATTGTTGAAATTGTTGATGTTGTTGTCGTTGTAAGAGTTGTTATCGGGTAAATCATTGTTGTTGAAATTGTACGAGTTGTTGTCTGGTCAATCGTTGTTGAAATTGTTGGTGTTGTTGTCGTTGTAAAAGTTGTTATCGGGTAAATCATTGTTGTTGAAATTGTTGGTATTGTTTTCGTTCTAAGAGTTGTTGTTGGGTGAATCATTGTTGTTGAAATTGTTGGTGTCGTTGTCCTTGTAAGAGCTATAATTGTCGGGCATTGTTGTCGATGTTATTCATTCCGAGTTGTTTTCTTCAATATGGTAATTTAATCCACATTCTAAATTTCCCCACAATAATAAGCCTGTATTGTCTGAAGAATATTGGTTGCATTTATGTCATTCATAATATTAAATACAGCATATTTAAATTGATTTCAAATAGTTATACCAAAAAAATAACCAAAACCACCTAGAGGAAGGTCGAAGGAATTTGCTTCTCCATCTTGCTGCGTAATTATTTCCTCAAGAATCCTATCCTCCCTTCCTGTTTATTTGCCTTTTATTCTCTCCATTGTCCTCAACCCACTTCCTTTATGTCCCACAGTAATCCTCATATTTTCAGCCAAAATCCTCTCATTCTGACCCCATTTTAACCCTACGCATTCCCTTCCCAATGTTCCCATATTTCCTTCCTTTTATCGCACATATTATATATTCTCTCATCTTCTTTCATTCAGACTTCGACACCTAGACAAACATACTATTGTCGACATCCCGCATTAAATCTTCCACAAACATCCACAAACCCCACTCCATGCATCATCTACTTATACCTATTCTTATACGACCATTCGATTCTTGCATATGCCATATATATTTTCTATACCAGTCTGTCAACTTCATCCATTAACACCTTTCTTTCAAAATTCACCATTTTCTTGAAACCTGCAACCCAACATTTATACCTACCAAATTCAACCTATACTATCTCACTTGGAGTTGACCTCTCCAGTCCTTATATTATTTTCAAGCATCCTAGTTGCACCTTCTCGTTCTCATACTTCATACTTGTCATACACATCTAGTATCATTGTCCTGATTTTCACAGATTTACCAAATTTCCCTTCCCACACACACCTTATTCTTTTTATAGACTAGACTCGTATCAACTGAGCTATCATAATTAAAAAAACATCTCATCTGTGCCATTTAGCATTTTTCATTAATTAATTAATAGATTTGTGGATGACAAATAATTCCTAAATGCTTTCAAGTACACTAAAATGTACCAAAGTATTATAGCTTTCAAAGTACCACAGCTACACGAGTGATGGGTACAAGTGCGTCTTGAGCTTTTATCTATAGGAAATGTGAACACGGAAAGTGAAACAATAAACTGGAGAATAAAATCGTGATAGCATCGTGCACCTGAAGGAGTCTATCGCGGATTTTTATCGCAACGCTACCATTTGATTTTTGAATGTTTTTAGTATTTCTAATAATTATTTAAAAAATTCGCGATTATTAAATAAAAATAGAGTTTTCTGCGATATTTAAGTGCGCAATTCTTTTAAATTTACTATTTTATAAAACGCAAATATTTATTAGAATTCTAGCAGTTTCATCTATTGATAGTATGAGATCCTTTTTAATAGTGCTGCTTTATATAAATTTTGTTCGTTTACAAGGTAAGTAATTAATTTTCATAAAATAAAATATCGTATCTATTTCAAACTACTGTGATATCATACTACTGTAATTTCTACTTTAAATCAGTTTTAAGAGAAGTAATAAGAAATAATTTTAAGGCATATATATATATATATATATATATATATAAAATCCAGTTACAAACAAATGTTATTGTTTACATCTTAACATTATATTTAAAGATGACGTATTGATTTGTTAAAATTAATTAGGAAGCCGTTGTGAACTTTTGTTCATATACAGATTATGTGTTTTTACACATCAATATTACGTGTTTTTACATATCTCCCAATAGTAGTTTTTTGCCAAAATTGTGGTAATTGTAACGTGTTGTACCTTAAAAGAAAGAAAAAAACATATTTGATGTTTTTTTGGAGGTGGTAATTCTAGTATGCCCTCACCTTTTATGCGTATAAAAATTTCTTCTTATTATTGTAAATTGTATACAGGATGAATCAAATTTTATTATTTATTTAAATGGAATACCTATGTTTTATGCAATGGTTGGATCGATTTTTAATACCACTTTCATTTTTATTAATCACTTCCTATAACTAAGTTCAATTGTTTTTAAGATATTTTTAATTTTGTAAAACAATTCGCAATTTTCTCGGATTTTTTAATTCGATTCAGTAGGTCGTGCAATAAATAATCCATTTTGTAATTGATTTTCAATTTTTATTTATTTATGTTTATTTAGAAATGTGGAAAAAATAGCTTCGAAGGTATTAAATACCGTAAATACTGAGGTTTTCGTTTATGTCTCATAGTAAATTAAATAATTTTTAAATCTGTTGGAGCAGGCTTTGAAATGAGTGATATTGGTAATTGAATATAAGTGATTTAAGATATTAATCGAGTTACCCTTAGAATAACAACACCGCTTTACTTTTGCCGTTTAACAGTTGTTTAAATTGATTACATTTGTCATAAATATTTCTGTTAAAATGAAATAAAATGAAATGAGTTAAAATTGAATTTTCAAACAAACGAATTAATTGATATGATATCGGTACTTAATGCGAGTGATGAGCAGGGCCGTGCCATCAATACGTGCATGGTCATGGACGCCGCAGGGCACTCCCCTTTTAAAAAAATCTAATTGGAAAAAAAATAGATATAAAAATATTATATCATGGTTATGGTGAAACGAATTCTCTCTTTCTCTAAGTCCTAAGTTCCTCTCGCTGCCTGTCCAAAGAGAACAACTTATTGCCTTGTTCGAACGTGTAAACATGAAAGCACCACATGCCGATGCGTATATGCAAAGAAATATCATATATGCGAAGGTTCTTTTTCTAAACATCATAAAACGCAATAATAACAATACGAGCAGGTAGTGTAGTGTAGTGTTTTTGAGTTTTAATATATCCGTTGTGCAAGAAGCTGGATCGATTCCAGCCACGGCGTACTTATAATAAAGACACAATTTAGTCTAAATCCATTGCGATTATAATAATATTACGTAAACAACAATCGGCATCTCTCATAGAATGTAAAACACTGTAGGGTAGCAATGGCGCAGATATCTGCGTTAAGGGTATGAAGATTTCCAGACTTTCAAACCGCCGCCATGTTTAAACTGCTGGTTGCTTACATATAAAACATATTCATTTATAGCAATCATACCTAAACAACAAGCGCCAAAATGTCAAACCCCTTACAAAAAATCTGTATAAGCTATATTACAGACTTCTAGACTTCAAACAACCGTCATCTTCCATGTAGCCCTCTCTTTAGTTGCTCATGTTCGGATTTCACAAAAAAGGTATTCCTTCTTCTCTTCATCTTCTACTACCTCCTACCTTCTCCTACTATCATGTACCACTGCCACTCTCCAAGTTTGGGTATAGCTGGGTGTATTAGGTTACGCATGCGCAGAAGAAATTTCGTTCATCGGTATCTAGTCTGCGTCTGTCTGGAGCAGCCGACCCTATGATATTTTTTTATAATATAAATATATGTATAATTCTGCAATAAATATTTCAGTGTAGGTTTTAATAAAACACAAAATGTTTACACTTTAAAAAAAATTTAAGATAAAATGTATTTTTGTTTACTTTTCATATTAATTTTATGTCAATAAATCTTCATTTCAAGAATTAACTATAAGCCATTTTCCCCTAATATCGCAACTAAATAAAGACGCTCATAAGTCATTTGCACAACGGCGCCGAGCAGGCTTGGCGAGGGCCTAGTGATGAGAATTGCTTGCTAGCAACAGAATTTATGGAAAAAAAAATCCTGAACGTAAACAAACTCATAAGAAAAAGTTCGAAAACTTATTGCAGAGATTCAAACAAACGGGTAACATAGCGTACGAAAAAAAAAGGATGTAGAAAAGAGTTTCAAAAGAAGAAAATGAATTGAGTGTTCTTATTAGTGTGGCTAACAATCATCAAATTAGCGTCAAACACGTCTTGTAGAAAACCAAACAGGGATCAGTAAGTCATCTATAAATAGAATGCTATTAAAGAATAAGATACATCCAACGTCATCAAGAACTCCTTCCTGATGATTACCAAAGAAGGGTTCATTTTTGTGAATGTGCCATAGAAAGCATTAATAACCAAAACGATTTTTCTTATTGTTCTCTTTGGTGACGAAGCAACATTTCAGAGAAATGGTTTATCAACCGGCATCAGTGTAGGTTTTAATAAAACACAAAATGTTTACACTTTAAAAAAAATTTAAGATAAAATGTATTTTTGTTTACTTTTCATATTAATTTTATGTCAATAAATCTTCATTTCAAGAATTAACTATAAGCCATTTTCCCCTAATATCGCAACTAAATAAAGACGCTCATAAGTCATTTGCACAACGGCGCCGAGCAGGCTTGGCGAGGGCCTAGTGATGAGAATTGCTTGCTAGCAACAGAATTTATGGAAAAAAAAATCCTGAACGTAAACAAACTCATAAGAAAAAGTTCGAAAACTTATTGCAGAGATTCAAACAAACGGGTAACATAGCGTACGAAAAAAAAAGGATGTAGAAAAGAGTTTCAAAAGAAGAAAATGAATTGAGTGTTCTTATTAGTGTGGCTAACAATCATCAAATTAGCGTCAAACACGTCTTGTAGAAAACCAAACAGGGATCAGTAAGTCATCTATAAATAGAATGCTATTAAAGAATAAGATACATCCAACGTCATCAAGAACTCCTTCCTGATGATTACCAAAGAAGGGTTCATTTTTGTGAATGTGCCATAGAAAGCATTAATAACCAAAACGATTTTTCTTATTGTTCTCTTTGGTGACGAAGCAACATTTCAGAGAAATGGTTTATCAACCGGCACAATTTCCACTACTACTCAACAACTAATCCTTATCAGACAATGTCCTATAGCTGGTTTGTAGACCAGACTTTACATGAATCCATAAATGGCAACTATAAATTATTATCAGAAACAGTACCGGATTATTAATCGGGCATTGTACAGCAGAGATATCATTTGAAGACTGACAAGGTATATGATACGATAAAATTCCAACCAGCTTTTAATCTAGCTGTAGCCTATTGTTATGTTATGATTACGTTTTTCATTATTATTAGGATAATCTATTATTATGTGTTAGACCATACTAACACCATACTAACCATATCAGTTAGTATGGTGTTAGAGTTTTTGAATATTTTATTTAAAAAAAATGTTGTGAAGCGTACAAAATGTATGAAAAAAAAATTTCAACTATTGCCGTTATCGTTTATAAAAATATTGTATAAAACTGGACTACAATGTGACCCTCGCGGCACACTAGGTTTAGATAATTATTTAATGAATCAGGTTATTATTTATTAAATAAGCTCTCAATTGTCCATCAAAGTCTGGGGTGGTATCTTAGGGAATTACGTTGTAGGTCCACATTTCTGTAATCACTGTGTCTCTAGTGAAATATATTTTGACTTTTTAGAAAATCACCTACCTCAGCTACTAGAGCTATTTTTTTGTACATTTCTATTGATAAATAAATAAAAATTGAAAATCAATTGCAAACTGGATTATTTATTGCACGGCCTACTCTATTGAATTAAAAAATACAAGAAAATTGAGAATTGTCTTACAAAATTAGAAATATCTCAAAAACAGTTGAAGTTAGACATAGGAAGTGGTTAATAAAAATTAAAGTGATTTAAAAGATTTAATGTTGTAGTAAAAAGTAGTTCCTTATTTTTACATTTATTTTATTCACTACCAGTTTAGGCTTTTGGCCATCATCAGGTGAAATGAAATTGAGTTATGAAATATTGCACGTTTTTTTGCACATTGTATATTTTGTTTTTATTAGTAAGCTACGAATAATACCAAAACATATAATGCGTTTATAAATCTTAGTTCCTAATTTTTTCACTGTCATTTTGAAATAAAATCGAAGGTTAAAATTAAACACTAAATTAATGTTTTGAACCTTATTTTTCCCCTTTTTTAACATAATTCATGTGATTCTATGGGTGATTCAAGAGTGATTCTAGATAAAAAAAATTGTCAAGCTTATTATTCTTTCATGCGTAAAACTATGATTTTTTCAACATGTATTATCCTATTTATAAAAAGCACATTTCATTTCTAGTACACGTTTTGTTTTGTAGTTTATTTTGTTTGACGAGTAAAAGTACTCGAGATATTCATGTTCAATTTTGGTGAATATTGGTAACATGTTAGGTGACGGAAGTGAGAGAAGCTATCAAGAGCTTAAGTTATCATAAAGCAGCAGGAGAGGACGCGTTACCAACAGAAATATTTAAATATGGAGGGGAAAGCCTAGTGCCAACAATGCACCAAGTGATATCGAAGATCTGGCACGAGGAAACTGGCATGATTTGGCATGGCCACGCTTGAGATATTAACCGAAAGAGTGGAACACAGCCATAATAATACCGCTCCATAAGAAAGCGGATCGACTAAACTGTAACAACTACCGCGGAATAGCACTGCTTAACGCTGGTTATAAAATAGTGGGGAAAGTGCTAGCAACAAGATGGAAACCACGTATGGAGAACGCATTGGGAGTATATGAGTGTGGTTTTCGTTCAAACCGCTCGACCATCGATCAAATATTCACCCTAAGGATGGTGTTGTAAAAGTGTTATTAATGCAATATAACACTTCATCAATTGTTTATAGATTTCCGCGCAGCATACGACAAAATACTAAGAAGTGAGTTGTACTACCGAAATGGAGTTGTACTAGGTTATGCAAGAAGAATTTAATGTGCCAACAAAATTGATCAAGCTAATAAGAATGACGCTTGTGGAAACATGCAGTAATGTAAGAGTGAAAGACTAGATGTCAGGGAATTTTGAAGTGACAGGAGGCTTGAAACAAGGAGACTCACTGTCGACTCTACTTTTTAATCTAGCACTTAGAGCGGTCATGAGGAAACAATCCGCTAACCCAGGAGGGTGTATATATAACAGAATTGTCAAGAGTTAGCCTTTGCAGACGACATTGATTTCGTGACTAGGAGGACAGAATCACTAGAGGAGAACCTTTAAATAATTCAGAGGGAAGGAAAGACTCATTCAGAGGATGAGTCTAGAAATAAGCAGAGAGAAGACCAAGTACATGATAAGCAATAGAAACACTACTCGGTGCAAAAACGTGAAGGAGTTTGAAGGGTTTGAGAGAGTCGACAAATTTAAATACCTCGAAAGTGTGATAACTGAACATAATGACATCACCACTGAAAGCAAAGTTAGAATGATGGCAGGAAATAGATGTTATTACACCTATCTTAATGTACTCAAATCATCTATCGTCTCGAAAGGATTAAAACTAAAGGTGTATGCAACTATCATTAAATAATTCGTCACGTATGGTTCGGAGGCGTAGACGCTTACGTAAAGGAATGAGAACACATTGAGAGTGTGAGAGCGGAAAGCCCTTACGAAAATTTTCGAACCAGTACGGGACGAAGGAGGCTGGAGAACCCGCACCAACGCTGAATTAGAAGCATTGTACCAGACGCAGTCAATTGTCAATGACATAAAGGCCAGCAGACTCAGGTGGTTGGGGTATGTCGAGCGGATGGATGGATCCAGGGTGCCAAAAAAGTCCTAAACAACCGACCAGAAGGCAGCAGATTAGTAGGGCGACCACGGAAGAAGTGAATGGACGATGTAAGTAAAGATCTGCAAAAGTTAAACGTCCGCAATTGGAGGAGAAAGGCGATGTCAAAAGACGACTGCAGGAATCAAGTTGTAGTGGCGGCCAAGTATCTTAATGATCTGTAGAGCCAGCTAAAGTAAAGCAAAATAAATTGGGTAACATACTAGATTAAATATTTCTGTCCAAACTACTGTCTAATATTTTCTAGCTTTTGTAATGAAGTAAGATGTTCCTCTTCACTACTAGAAATTAGCACACTGTCGTTAGCAAATCGAAGATTAGAAAATATTTTCCACCAATCCCGATTCCACCTTCCCAGTTGTCTAGAACTATTCGCATGATATATTAACTATTGATATTATATAGAAACGGTGAGAGGATATAGCCCTGTTGAACACCTTTTTGTATAATATATTTATTGTAGGTGGTATTATCAATTTTAATGATAGCTGTACTCTTCTCGCATAGTCGTCTGACGAGCGTGCAAAATATTGTAACAATGGCAGATTCTTTTGATTTAAAATGATGTGTGATTTATTAAAAACACAATTTTTTTAATATAGTCTTATACCTAGAATGAATGGAAGTGAGGAAGTCTTAAAAAAGTTAATAGATTATGCTTTATTGTACGATAGTACGTTAAAGGAAGAAAGTAAGTAATTATTAACAAATTTGTTTTAAAATGTAGTTTATCAGAGAATGCGAAGTTACGAATGATTTAAAGATACAGTAAATGATTTAAAGTATTATTTCTTACCTAAGGGAAGAGTGTCTGCCTTGCTGGCTATAACTCGAAAGGTAAAGCAAAGGGTTTCCAGTGTGCTTGAGTTTGATAGCACTATTGAATAACTGTTATTTGAACTCACTATATCTCAATCGGACAATGGAGAAACTCAAAAATTATTGTATACAGCTAACGAAAGTGTAGCTAGCTATAAATTTTGGTGTTTTAGGTATAATTAGGTATTTTCCCATAATTTTCATGTCATTGACAAATTTCCAGATGATGTTGATAGTTTAAAGCAGTAAATT
>WYDF02215768.1:0-21276 GCA_009867245.2 Adranes taylori | reverse complement strand
TAACTTTAAATTTACTTTGACATTTCCACAAATCTTCAAACACCGATATTCCATTTGACAGCTAATACGTCAAATGTCATTTGACAGGTGATAGTCAAATTGTGAATCAAGCTAATCAGTTACATAGTGTCAAAAAATTTCTTCAGTTTATTTTCAGTTAAATTGTGATTCTACTGTAAGCTCATCGCAATCGTTTGAACAAATGAATTAAGCTACGCCAAACGGAAAGCTACGCCCATTAGAGAAAAACAGGCGAAAGGGATTAACTTTTAACAAGGAAAATTTAATTTAAAAAATGATGTATTAAAACAAATGAACGAAGAGTAATTTAAATTTCTCATAAGTGTTATCTTAAATAGATTGTTCCAAAAAACGAGACGTTACTCCAGTCGCCAACACAACGCATTCCTTTTACGTGTCATTAGGCTAATCCTTATTAAGGATCCGATAATCCTCCAACTCTATTCTCTCCAATTATACTCGATACGACAAGGATAATATCCTTTATAGGATGTTAGTTCGGCAAATAAGGATAACGGACAAGGATAATATGATGCCTTAGAAGTTAATGGTTCTATCAGCGATTATCCTAGAGGGAAATTTCGTTTGCTATCTGACGATATAGGAAAGCTATTAAGAATTAGGATAGGTATTCCCTTTTATTATTTTCTAAGTTCGTTTCTACCGAAATTAAAATATATCCTTTTTTCGCATGTTTAAAAAGAATGCATACTACATTCTTATTGATAATAAATTTTTTATAAGCCAACACAAATCTTTTGTTTAGTAAGATTCTTTTGTTTATAAAAAAACAACCGAATGTCCTTTTGAAATAAAAGTTTCGTTTAGATCCTGATTTATGTTATTTTTTCGTTTATTTCTTTCGCCGCACATAAGCACACAAAGTTAATTTAAATAAAATTTCCACCATTTAGACAATACACGAGAAATGCATTCGCATATTCACATTTCACGCCCAAATCCTGCCTTCTTTTTGCACGTCCTTCCGAAACATTTGCTTCGCCCCCAAAACTTTAAAATATCTCTGCGTGTGAGATTTTAGGGTTTGATATCCTGTCCTTTTAAATCGTTGTTTTGTAACTGAAATTTTTCTAATACGTATTAAATACTTTTGCGTCTAGTGAACATATATTATTTTGTAGTGTATAAAAGTGTTACAAACTTATATTATGAGTATTGAGGCACAAAAGAACCGTGAATTACCACAGTAACCGTGGGGAATATTTAAAATATTGTAGGCTATCTAGGGAAATGCTGAAGGTGGAACCCCTCATATTAAATGTACCTTTAAAGAGAACTGCCTATATCGTATTTACAAGTATCATATTACTAAAGTATACTCTTAATGTACATAAATAGTTAAAGAGTGTTTGTAGAATGTTTGTACTCCAATTCGACTCAACATGATCAATTAAACAGACTGTCAAAATGGAAGCCTCTTAGTGCTAAATATTTTCGTCATGTTTCATTATCCAAAGCTTCACAGAACTCTTTAAGTGAACTTACTTTAAAGCTGAAGCTGTTTTTACCATCAACATGTTTTGCTTAAAAATTCAAGAATATTTGGATACAGACATTTAAAAAAATTCTCCTATCTCGGCTACCTTTTGTGTTGGATACAGAAATAAAAAAAAATGTTCCGCAAAGTGGATCCGTTTACGTGCACAAGAGCCTCAAGATTTGTAAAATTAAAAACAACCTGTAGATTGACAAATCTTCAATTTGCTTCAAAATGTATATAAAAGTAAAACCATTCTTTAAAGCTCTATCTAATAATATTTTTTTAAATCATTTGTCTGCAACTATTCCGGACATATCGCTAAAATATGTTTGAATTTTAGACGTGGCAACAACGTCGCATTCTATTACAAATATTTAAATTCGATAAATGCAGTTGCGTGGATTTCTAACAATGTATACGTGGATACAAATCAAATAAACGCAGTTGCGTTTTTGCGCAAAATAGCCTTCAGATTTGAAAGACTATAAACACCCTGTAGATTGGCAAATATTCAGTTTAAAAAAAAATTATATCAAAGCAAAATCACTATTAAAACACTATGTAACAATGTTTGTATACGTGTACAGTCGCCTATCTTGAGTTGGATTCAGAAATTTAATAAGAAACTCCGCAAAGAGGGTTTTTGCGCAAAAGAACCTGTAGATTTGCAAAACGAAAAACAGCCTGCAGATTGACAAATCTTCAAAGAGAGAAGATTATATGAAAATAAAATCACTATTAAAGCGCTATTTAACAATATTTGTTTTATCTGCAACGTTTCCGAACATATTGCAAAAATATTATTCAACTTAGACGTGGCAATGTCGCAATTTTTATTAAAAACATTTAAATTGCATAAATATAATTGCGTGCTAGCTCTTATAAAGTATACATGTACAGTCGCGCCTATCTTGAATTTGATACATAAATTTAAAAAATGTTCCGCATAGAGGATCTGTTTTCGAAAAGAATTGGTAGACTTGCAAAACTATAAACACTCTGCAGATTGGCAAATCATCAATTTACAAAAAAATTATATGAAAAGAAAATCACTATTAAAGCACTATGTAACAAAATGTTTGTTTAAATCTTTAATCTGCATCGTTTCTGGACATATTGCAAAAATATATTTTAACTTAGACGTGGCAACGTCGCATTTTATTAAAAACATTTATATTGCATAAATACAATTGCGTGCTAGCTTTTACAAAGTATACATGTACAGTCGCTTATCTTGGATACAGAAATGTAAAAAAATGTTCCGCAAGGAGGATAGGTTTTCATGCCAAAGTACCTGTAGATTTGCAAAACGAAAAACAGCCTGTAGATTGACAAATCTCCAGTTTGCAAAAAAAATTATATGAAATCAAAATCGCTGTTGAAACTTTATTTAGCAATACTTGTTTATCTGTAACGTTTCCGGACATATTGAAAACATATGTGTCTACTTAGACGTGGCAATGTCGCATTTTTATTAAACACATTTAAATTGCATAAATATAATTGCCTGCTAGCTCTTATAGAGTATACATGTACAGTCGCCTTTGAGTTGGATAGAGAACTTAAAAAAAAACGTTCCGCAAAGAGGGTTTTTGCGCAAAAGAACCTGTAGATTTGCAAAACGAAAAGCTTAGACGTGCCAATGTCGCATTTTATTAAGAACATTTAAATTGCATAAATATAGTTGCTCTTACAACGTATACATGTACATTCGCCTACCTTGAGTTGGATACAGAAATTTAAAACAAAATGTTTCGCGAAGAGGATCCGTTTTCGCGCAAAAGAACCTCAAAATTTGAAAAAGTAAAAACATTCCGTAGATTGACAAATCTTCGATTTGCAAAAAAAAATGTATATATAGGCAAAACCATTCTTTAAAGCACTAACTGATAATATTTTTTAAATCATTAGTTGCAACTGTTGCCCGACATATTGCTAAAATATATTTCAATATTAGACGTGGCAACAACGTCGCATAATATTACAACAATTTAAATCAAATAAACGCAGTTCCGTTGGATTTCTAACAAAGTATATATGTATCACCTAAATGGGCGATTGGTAAGTGCTAGTTCTTACAAAGTATATATATATATATATATATATATATATATACTCGCCTATCTTGAGTTGGATACAGTAATTTAAAAAAGAAATGGTTCGCGAAGAGGATTCTCAGTCGCTCGAAAGAGTCTTAAAATTTTCATTAAACTAAACACACCCTGTAGATTGACAAATCTTCAATTTGCTTCAAAATGTATATAAAAGTAAATCTTTAAAGCACTATCTAACAATGTTTGTATCTGCAACGTTTCCGGGCATATTGCAGAAAATATGTTTCAACTTAGACGTGGCAACGTCGCATTCTAGTATAAACATATAAATTGAATAAAACCAGTTGCGTACTAGCTTTTACAAAGTATATATGTACAGTCGGCTATCTTGAGTTAGGTACAGAAATTTAAAGAAAAAAGTTCCTCAAAGAGGATCAGTTATATCGCGAAAGAGCCACAGGATATGTAAAACGAAAAACATTCCCTAAATTGGCAAATACTTGGTTTGGAACATAAATATATATGAAAATAAAATCACTCTTAAAGTACTATCTAATCATGTTTCTTTACATTTTATGTCTGCAACTGTTCTGGAGACATATTGCGAAAATATGTTTCAACTTTGCATTAGACATGGCAACGTTGCATTCTATTGCAGATATGTAAAGTGAATAAATATAGTTATCTGGTAGCTTCTATAAAGTATACATGTACAGTCGCCTATCTTCAGTTGGATACAGAAATTAAAAAAAATGAATGAAATAATAAGTATATTCGATTGTTTAAAATTGCTTTCTGCTTGATAAAAATAGCAACATAGATTAAATATAATCTGTTAAAAGAACCATATCAATTATATAAAAAAAACTAATAACTAATAACCGAACGAAAGGAATTTAAAATTGAATAGACACGATTTAAAAAAAAAACATGTTAGCGTGTGTATGTCAACCTGCCGACCCTAGCATTTTTCAACGCTCATCGACGGCAACATTGGCTAGCCTACGACAACCCGGTCATATGAACACCACCCTCTCAAAGAATCAACAGGCATCGCTCCACCATCATCGAGTGAATGTAATCACCACTCCACCAACACGAAATCCTACTGGCAGTTATAATACGCCATCAGCAGCGTCGTCGAAAAAGACCAGAGCATTTATCATAGCACGTACGACACTAGATGGTAAAAGTCATAGCACGACGACCACCACCACCACCGATGTTAGTTTAAAGGGTGTACCTGTTACGTTAATAAAAACTATTAGCCAAGAGGATGCATGTGTTATTAATCAAACTAAACTAAAAACAGTGAATGCTATTAATAATTCCTCCGACTTAGATGATTGTAATACTCAAATTGATAGTGATTTTAATAATGATAAATTAATAAGTAATAAAGTTGTTGATGATCCAAAGTGCCCAAATAAAGTTCGCGAAAATTGTGATATTAATGAAACTATTATAGAAGATACAATAAACAAAATTTTGCACGTGACACCTGAAAACAATTGTAAAACTAATACTTCACCTGAAACAAATATTTTGAGGAAGCCAAAGGAAGATGAAGCAGTTCAGAATTCTGACAAGGTAGGATTTTTTTAAAAATTTTCTAATAACAAAGTAACTTCATTAAACGATTTTTATTTAAAATCTGCATATCTATCATTTATACTTCCAGAACCAAAGTCCTGAACCTAGAACCAAAGACCTAGTAGGGAGAGTGGGAAACTGTTTTATGTGTTTAGTACAGATCTCTGTGATGTTAATATTTCTTGCTGAAAATTAACGTGCGAGTGGAATTACACCTGTGGACCTGGAATTACCGGAGTGGAGCAAAATTTCCGTACGAAATACCCATCAACAAAACCAAACGGACATTTGATCACTTGACCTTGAAACTATCTAAAGATTCTTCTAGGCTAAACGTACATAAGGGAAAATACGACTGCCAAATTCTATGTCATGACTTGATTCTCTATGCCGGTCACGTGCTTGTTCGTATATTGTTGGCGTCCCGACGTCAGTGGTAGTTTCTTATATCAGTTTAATATGTTAGCAGTGTCAGTGAGATCTTTGTGATGTCAATAATAATTCTTAATAATCCTTCTTCAAAATTAGTCAAAAATTAGAGTGCGAGTGGAATTACACCATACGGCGCCTCTACCATCCAAGCATCTTCTTGTATCATTTCATTCCTATATATTTATCTCGCATTACATCTCCTACTTTTCTGCTTGAAGATAGTCTAGGTCAAACTTTAGTAGTTATCCAATGGCGATTCTGGACCAATTCTGGTGATCCTCCACCAAGACCAATCGGACATTTGAGAAAGTATATGAACAAAGGAGGGCTGAGAGGAAGTGCAGAAAAAATGAGGGTAATGGGATGCAAAAAAAAAAGGCGAAGGGTTAGCGGGAGAGATAAGTTGTTCTTGGATAGAAGGGAGAAAGAAAAGTTGGGACACTTCAAATATTTAGGATAAACGGTGAGCTGCAATGGAAGTAACAATGATGGTTAATAAACCAAAGACCGCGATGGGGAGGTTGAGGCGAGAAAATTTGGTGATTCGATAAAGAAGAGATTAATGATAATCGATGTATGTGTTTGAAGCATATGTTATACTAGATGATAACCCGTCGTAAAACGACTATCCGGTGAGCTGCATTACCAGGTCATATTTTATTTAAATGTAAATGTAATGTCTTGGGTCAAAAGCGTTCCAGACAGACAGACAAAGCTAGACGTTTATATATATGTATGGGATGATTCATTTATAATTACAGAAGCCTTCACTGATTCGCTCCCATACTCTTTAAATGTTAAATTCCTCGCATATTACGAGTATATTCTTGATCTGTCGTTTATAATTACATAGGCCATCACTGATTCGCTCCCATGCTTCCTAAACGTTAACTACCTTTCATATTCCAAGTATATTCTTACACTGTCGTTCATAATTACATAAGCCATCACTGATTCGTTCCCAGGCCCCTTAAACTTTAACTCCCTTGCATATTCTGAGTATATTATTACACTGTCTATAATTACATAAGCCATCACTGATTTGGTCCCATGCCCCACTAAACATTAGCTCCATAGCATATTCCGAGTATATTCTTACTCTGTCGTTTATAATTTCATAAGCCATCACTGATTCGCTCCGATGTCCCCTAAACGTCAATTCCCTTCCATATTCCAAGTCTATTCTTATACTGTTGTTCATAATTACATAAGCCATCTCTGATTCACTCCCATGCCCCCTAAACGTTAACTCCCTTGTATATTCCAATTATATTCTTTTACTGTCGTTCATAATTACATAAACCAACATTGATTCGCTCCCATGCTCCCTAAACGTTAAATTCCTTGCATATTACGAGTATATTCTTAATCTGTCGTTTTCAATTACATAAGCCATCACTGATTCGCTCCCATGCCCTGTAAACGTTAACTTCCTTGCATATTCTGAGTATATTCTTACATTGTCGTTCATAATTACATAAGCCATCACCGATTCGCCCCACGCTCCCTGAAGTTTAACACCCTTGCATATTCCAAGTGTCTTCTTACACTGTCGTTCATAATTACATAAGGCATCACTGTTTCGCTCCCATGCCCCCTAAACGTTAACTCCCTTCCAAATTACGAATATATTCTTACACTGTCGCTCATAATTACATAAGCCATCACTGATTTGGTCCCATGCCCCACTAAACGTTAGCTCCATAGCATATTCCGAGTATATTCTTACTCTGTCGTTTATAATTTCATAAGCCATCACTGATTCGCTCCGATGTCCCCTAAACGTCAATTCTCTTCCATATTCCAAGTCTATTCTTATACTGTTGTTCATAATTACATAAGCCATCTCTGATTTGCTCCCATACCCCCCTAAACGTTAATTCCATATCATTTCCGAGTATATTCTTACACTGTCGTTCATAATTACATAAGCCATTACTGATTTGCCCCCATGCCCCCTAAACGTTAACTCCCCTGCATATTTCGAGTATATTCTTACACCGTCGTTCATAATTACCTGAACCATCACTGTTTCCCTCCCATGCCCCCTAAACGTTCCGCCTATTCAAGTATATTCTTACAGTGTCGTCCATAATTACATAAGCCATCACTGTATTGCTCCCATGCGCCCTAAACATTAACTCCCTTGTATATTCCGAGCATATTCTTATACTGTCGTTCATAATTATATAAGCTATCACTGATTTGCTCCCATGCCCCCCTGAACGTTAATTCCATCGCATTTCCGAGTATATTCTTACTCCGTCATAAGCCATCACTGATTTGCTCCCATACCCCTTAAACGTTAACTCCCTTGCATAGTCCAAGTATGTTCTTATACTGTCGTTCATAATTACATAACATATCACTGATTCGCTCCTATGCCCCCTAAACGTTAATATTACCTTAAAACTTCGGATTTCGGGTACACGAAAGTTGGAATGACTGGCCAATTCACATTTTCGTTTCTGATAAACTTTTTGACAGAAGAACATTGCTTATTTTTATTATACTGGTCACTACTTTAACACAAATTTGCATTTGGCAGCTAGTATGTATTAACGATTTACAAATTTTGAATCGAAGGCACACAATGCACTTCAAGCCAGTTTACGCTGTTGCCGATAAACCGGCTGTCTGATAGTGAACACCATGAAAGTTTGATATACACGAGCAATACAGTTGGTCGATATTAGAACACCTAGCGAAAAATTTCAACACTCGAATAGTTCGGACGTCTGATATAATGTCATTTTGCAATATACGGATGTACAATAGTTTCTAATTTTAATTTTATCGCAGATAAACACACTGGATAAAATGGAATTTATTTGCATATTCCGGAAAGTTTCAATATTTACGTGAAACCTGTCCGCGGGGAAATCGTAATAATTCAACTCTTTTGCAATGTTATTATAGTCATAAACTTAGTACTTAGAATAGCAGATTATTCTAATAGCATCGAAACTGATTTGCATAGAATAAACCCGACCTCTCTCTGTGTAGTTGGATAATCGAAACTTTATTTATTGATTAGTTGTTTAAAACGCGTAAACATTAATTGTTGAAATTTTAGTATCGAAAATAGTCCCTAACCGTGGAAATAAAGTTGAAATATGGATGAATATTTTAGTATAATGTGTGAGGAGGAAATGCTGCAGTATATGTGGGAGTGAGAAATGAGGAAACAGGTATTATATGGATGAGAATGAGAGGATTTGAGGAAAGATGGAAGAATTGGAGTGATGAAGAAATGTGTTTCACGGGTTATATACGAGTGTGTATGTGTGTAGGAATAAAGGGTATGTGTAATATGGCTAGAATTTTTGAAAAGAGAAGGAACGACATTAAAGAAATTAAACAAAGGGAAAGATTGCCTGTTCCTTCCAAAGAACAGGCAGGGAGAGAAGGAAAGAAGGTTAGGGTGGAATGTAGGGGTGTGTCTGAGAGGAGGAGTAAAGGGTATAGGAATGATGAAGAGGATTGTTGAGGAAGAAATAGGGATGGGAGGGACAAGGAATGAACAGGGTTATAAAGATGCATTCTGGGTGGAAATAAAAGACAAAGGGAGAAGGGATAAGATTTTCATTAGTTTATTTCTATGGTAGTTCAAATAGATTGTTGAGTTTCATTTTGTAAAATTCTATACTACGAAATGTAAATGTGGTTACGTGTACTATATAGTCACGGTTAAAATGGTGACATGAAACTAAGCTAGCTTCTTTTCGGGATTTAAAATACTAGATAGAGCTAGGATTGGTCTAATTAAATTGGGCGCAAAAAATAAAACAACAATTTATTATTATTATCAGAAGGGAATTAATTAATGCATACGCTGATCAATTTAGATATAAAATATTAAATTGTAGATCCTTAATTGGTTAGAACGGAGATACAACTTTAAATAAGCAAGCATGGCCCATGATCTGAATAAGCATTAATATAAATAACCATAAACAAATCAAACCACTATGTTTTAATAATCTATTTCGTAATTGGTTCTCCAAATAGATAATAAAATCTAGTGCAGCTATAATTTATTAAACTTGAGTACAGATTTATTTCGCAATGGAAGATCTTCTTTTCAATTAATACGTAAACGTAAAAGCAATTTAAAACATTGAAATCAAAGTTGATTTGTTAACTTGTTATGAAACGAAAATTAATCACATTGAAATAAATGATTAACAAAGGATGAAATAATATACAAAACTTATTCAGCTTCTTTAGTCAAAATAAATAAAATAATATGAAACTTACATCGGAACACTACTCATCTTGGACGCGATTTTTCAGCAAATCTTTTTATTAATTGATTTAGAAACGCGAAGTCTACTATTTGACAAGCCTTTTCGAGTACTCATTATATATTTTTTAGACTAGCACCTTCCTCTGAGATTAGGAAGCTCAATCATAATTTCGCTTGAGCAAATTCAGTGTATCTCTGATCAATTAATTAAACATCCCATTTTTCATCTCTTACAAAATTTCTCTCTAAAAAATAAAATAGTGTCTACGAACTGCTAGCTGAATCGTCAAAGCACATACGGTGGTAGCCGAGAATTTAAGGTCACTTAGTGATGGGAAACAGGAGAGATACAGGGTCTAGCTAATAGGAATCAGCTCATATAATACACAAAACAGATTCAACATCTAACTACGTAAATTTAACTATCTATGACGAGAGTGTTAGAATAAAAATGAATTTATTTCGTTTAGAATAAACTTAATGAAGGAACAGAACAAATGAAATTAGAATGTTAATTACATGAAATCTTAGCTAGACTTGGTTCATTTATTGATTTCCAATTACAGTAGAATCTTAAGAATTTAAGACATCAGTTAATTCTTATCGTTTAATTTAGTGATTTCAAAACCTTCAAACATAATTCCCTTTAAGAATTAAACTATTTAGAATCTATACAATAGAATCTTGAGAATTTCGGACGACGAGCAATTCCTAAGGTTACAATATTAAGTTTTGTTGTATGTATATGTATGAATTATGCCAATAAAGACTACTTGATTTATAATTCCTAACGGACTATGGCTTATTCACCAAAGCTGTTTTTGAACGTTAACGCGTATAGGACTTCATCTGAAAAAATGGTAAGTGTCGGAAATCTAGGAAACGATTGTATGGACGGAAAAAGAGGAGTGGCGTTGTTCTCAAATTGAGGAATGCGCTAAAGAAATCCAAATATGTGAAAGACGTTAAACCTTGAACAAGCATTGCTTTAGCAGCTGCTCGGAGAGCTGTAACGAAAGCTGGAGGACACAAGAATATTTGAACTCCTAGGATTATTCTATTTCCGAAACACTAAGGAATTTTACCCTTTCTAATTCCACTATTTGCATGCTTATCTGCAATTGGAACTCTTACTGGGAGCATAGCACAAATTTATAGAAATTTGTCGAAAGGTACCAGGATGGGAATATAATGATTGTAAATGGCCTTACGAATGGAGATTGGAACGGAAAAATTACATACAGGGTTCATGGGGGTGGGTCAATTGTTGGCTATGTTATTATAGATCAAAGAGCGAGGCCATTTTTTTAATATATGAAGCTAGGTTAAAGAGTGGAGTCTGACCACTTCCCAGTGGATAGGTAATTAGAATGGAAATTGAGAAGGTAAATAAAATAATGGGGGAGCAAGGGGGATGGAAGAAAACCAGTATGTATGGAATGAGGAGAGTAGTATTGTGAAAGAAAGTATAAATGGTGTGGAGTGGGAGGAAATGACTGAAATTGATAAATTGACTGGAATGATGTGACAGTCTCCCATCCATGACGCTACTATTGAGGGGTCCTAGCGATTGTCATAAATGGCGCAAACAAATATCTTAATACTTAAGAATTGACTATCCTTCGGAAACGTGATTCTCGAGCGCCAGGTCCGTTTAACGTGAGACCGCACGCTGTAACTCTTCTTGTTCTTCCACCAGTCCTCAGTAGCTTACTGAGGGCACGGGCAGCTACGAGTGCGTGAGTAGTCCAGGTGATCGTTATTTTGCGGACTGCAAACGCTTACTTATCGGGCTATTGTCTCAGCTTACATTTCGGCTTTGTTGGTCGTCGTCTGCTGGCGGCTGCTGCTGCTGCTAGACGTCTTCCAGTTCATGAAGAACTAAAATATTCTATGCAAATTCGAGGTATTTGTAGCCTTTAGGCGGTCACACAACTTTCTGATTACTTTCTGCCTCATACGGTTTTCACTTATTCCAGTGCACAACATCAGGTTAACGCACGACAACAAGCCCATATATATCAATTACTAGCGGACGCTGTTTCCACAGCATTTCCTATCCGCGGACGGCGAACGCTACACCCTTTCCATGCACTACGCATTAGACACTGCTAATGTGTGAGCAACAATCATACACTACAACTGTATTTAACGTTTTCGCTTAGGAACTGGCTTTCTTCCAGTGGCGTGTTGTCGAAATTTATTTACTTAATTTATTTGACGTAACATACTATGTTACAATGGTAAAAATACAATTGAGAAAGAAAGAACGAAGGGATGTAGGAGAGAAAACTAAGATTTATGAAGGAAGTAGAGAAGAGAACAGTTTGGAAAGTGATGCGTTTTGTAAAAAGAGGGAATAATATAGAATAGCTAAAGAGAGATGCAAAGAACAAATGATAGAAGGAAGAAAGGAGAAAAAATGTGAAGTAATTAACAAGTTGAAAAATGAAATATAAGTGTGTGTGTATTTGAGGGGCAGATGTGGAAGTAGGGGCAATATAAATGGAAATGATATGGGATTGGGAGAAACACTGTAGAAAGGGGTTGGGTAAGGAGGAAATAGAGAAAGAAATGGAGAGAGAGGGATGAATTAAAACAGTACAAATTAGATATATGAAGAGAATATTGTGTTAGAGAAATCTACGCCCAGTAATATTGTGTGGAAGGAGATGGATAAA
Organism: Adranes taylori; assembly: GCA_009867245.2. Taxonomy (NCBI): domain Eukaryota; kingdom Metazoa; phylum Arthropoda; class Insecta; order Coleoptera; family Staphylinidae; genus Adranes; species Adranes taylori. Next base: position 8,745 of record WYDF02215768.1, on the reverse strand, counting down.
TATAAAATTTGGATAAGATGATTTAAGAAATTGCTGAAGTATGAGAAGATAGTGATGTTGAACAAGGATGACAGATTTGATAAAAAGGGTGTATGTGTAAGCGATGAAAGAAGAATGTAAGGGGAGAGGAGGAAATGGATGACTCAGAGAGAGAGAGAGGGATAAAATAATTAGGGGGAGTAAATATATCAGGAAGTTAAATAAAGAATGTATGTAGTATTTACTGACTCGCAGTAAGACGAAGTATTTAATATATCGGGGCTAATTTCGAAAATTGCAAACGATAAGGAAATTATAAGAATTAGTCTTTCAAAAATTGAGGCAAGGTGGACACGTGTTTCTGGCATAGGATTACCTCCATTATCAACACTTTCTTTTTTTCCAAATATAGGCGCAAGACATCATTGCATCGGTTTGCGAAGCCGACACTCAATTAATACGCTATTTGCCTCTCAAAATCTAATTCTTACAATTCACCTCTTGAACGAACTGTGTATGAGAATGTGCATATATTAAGATGTTATATATTTATTTATTCGCTATTTATTTATTGCATTTGTAATAATGCAATGTATCATTTGTGTGTATCATGTTTGGAGGAAATAGCACGTATTTATTTTGAGATGAACCATTAAAGTGTTTATAACTAACCAATGAAGCAAGGGACTTTAACAATCAAAGTTCGTCTCGTATGAAACATGTTACACACAAATGATACATTGCATTATTCCAAATGCAGTATTGGACGAAGGAATGTGATATGATATGTAGATTATGTGGAACGAAAGAGGAAAATTTGCAACCTTGGAGGAAAGTCCTGACAGAGATTAATGTGAAAAATAGAAGAAAGAATGGAGGATGGGAGGATATATCTGTATGACAGGTCCCTATGGCTACATGCCATTTCGGCCTAGTACTCTAGAACGAGTCACACATGTGGCAAATCCCTACAACCAACGCAGTGGCAGATACCTTTTAGTTGCCATCTTTTTCTTTCTTCTTGTGATTGCTAAGATAGTTTATGTATGTACTACGCTTGTTACTAAATCAGCTGCAACTAGAACGCCTCGGAACAATATATCGTTCATTAATAGTCGCCTGTCCTTTTTCGCATGGTTTTCCCTCTGCGTGACGCCTTCCAACAGTGGAATATCGTAGCAGCTTAGATAACAGCGGGATACCTCCGTTAATGAACTGCTACGATGTGTGCTCGAATATCCGCCGCCCTGACCGACGGAGGCAAATTTAAAACAAAGTACGAACACATTTATTAGAGGACTTATGATTACCAGTTATAAATCCTCATACAAATATTCATCAATTCTTACTTAACATTTGGTAATAACACAGGAAATATGGAACACATGTATATTTGAGAAAAACAATTTCCTAATCTAGACATTTTAATAGAATGATTTTGAAACGGACTTAAAATATTAATAGATATTTTATTCTATTTTATTATTGCCAGATTTATCAAAATTATTTCCACATTTTCCCCAAATCGAAATCAAATAATGATAGTATCAATCTTGTGCGAGGATTAACGCCAGACAATATGGATTTATTAGTACAGAGTTGTACATTCTCTGTGAACATTTGTCATATGCACTTGGATAAGCGCATAATGTGCGCCAAGTTATTGCTGAAAATATTCGCTCTCTAATTGTATATAACTAATTATCAAATAAATTTTATATTGCAAGGAATTAATTGGATATAAATCGAAACAATATCATTTTATTAAGCATTAACAATGAATTTGTTACATACGTTTTAGTATTTAAGCAGAATGATCTTCTACAAGATGATTTGAATAATCAATTTAGGCGTCAGGAGACTTTTAGGCATTCTTGGCATTAGGAGTTAGCTCCAGAGAGGAGAGAAGTTTAGGCCGAAGAAAAAGACTACTGAAAGCACCTAAAGTGCGTAAAAATCATGAGTCCCAAAGAACATGTTTTACATGATTTTTAGATGTATAAGTCCATAAAACCTAAATCCTTTTAGGGATAATCGACAAAATCATTAACGAATTAAGTAAAACGAAAGTATACAGTGTAGGGAGCTGATGGAGAGACGAAGGGGTGGGAAAGAGAATAAAGTAAAACCTTTTAGGGCTCTGTTGGGCAAGGTTCTAGTGGATTGTTTTCTTAATAACTCTCAGTGTATCATTCCCATATTTAAGAATGTTATAAATTTCAGGGGCCTCCGACAACTTAAACTGTTCACCTTACTTTTAAGGAAAGGGACTCAATATCTACTTCTGCGCCCTGGGCCTCAACCTACCTCAATCCGGCCCCAACGGACATGGTTTTCGCGGTGTATTATCCCAGTGTATTATTCCTATATTCCAATATGTTATAAACTTCCGGGGCTTTCGAAAGCCTAAACTTTTCACTTTACACTTACGGAAAGGAACCCAATATTCTCTTTTGCGCCATGCGCCTGAGTAAACACTAATCCAGCTTAGTTGGGCAAGCTTCTCGTGGATTGTTTTCTTAATAACTCCTAGTGAATCATCCCCATTTTACAGTATGTTTTAAATTTCAGGGACTTCCGAAAACGTAAGCTGTTTATTTTACTTTTAAGGGGAGGGGCCCACTATTTTCTTCTGAGCCGTGGTACCCAACAAAGCTAATTAATACTGCTTCGATGGGCACGCAGATTGTTTTCCTAATAAGTCCCAGTGTATCATCATAATATTCCAGTAAGTTATATGTTTCAGGGCCTCCGTAAACCTAAACTGTTCACTTAACTTTTAAGGAAAGGGTCTCAATATTTTCGTCTGCCATGAGCCTGAACCAACCGTAATCCAGTCCCGATGGGCAAGGATTTCCTAGATTGTTTTTTAAAGGTCCCAGGGTATCATCCCCATATTTCAGAATGTTATAAATTTCAGGGGCCTCCGAAAACCTAAACTGTTCACCTTACTTTTAAGGAAAGGAACTCAATATTTACTTCTGGGCCCGGTGCCTCAACCAACCTCAATCCGACTCCGATGGACATGGTTCTCGTGGTGTATTATCCCATTGCATTATTCCCATATTCCAATTTGTTATAAACTTCCGGGACCTTCGAAAGACTAAACATTGACTTTACGCTTAAGGAAAGGAACCCAATATTTTCTTTTGCGCCTGAATAAATCCTAATCCGGCTCCGTCGGGCAAGCTTCGCGTGGATTGTTTTCTTAATAACTCCCAGTGAATCATCCCCATTTTCCAGTATGTTAAAAATTTCAGGGACTTCGAAAACGTAAGCTGTTCACTTTACTTTTAAAGGAAGGGGCCCACTATTTTCTTCTGCGCCGTGGGACTCAAAAAAGCGAATTTATTCGGTTTCTATGAGCACGATTCTCTCGGATTGTTTTCTTAATAAGTCCCAGTGTATCATCCCCATATTCCAGTAAGTTATATATTTCAGGGGCTTCCGAGAACCTAACCTGATCACTGAACTTTGAGGAAAGGGCCTCAACATTTTCTTCTGCCATGGGCCTGAACCAACCTTAATCCGGTCCGGAGAGTCCAGGTCCTCGTAGATTATTTTTAAAGCTCCCAGGGAATGTTATAAATTTCCAATTTCCATATTTCCATCCCCATATTTCAGAATGTTATAAATTTTAGGGGCCTCCGCAAACCTAAACTATTCACCTTACTTTTAAGGAAAGGGGATCAATATTTAGTTCTGCGCCCTGGGCCACAACCAACCTTAATCCCACTCCAAGGAATATGGTTCTCGCGGATTGTTTTCTTAATAACTCCCAGTGTATTATCACCATATTCCAGTATGTAATAAAGTTCCGGGGCCTTCTGAAACCTAAACTTTTCACTCTACTCTTAAGGAAAGGAACCCAATATTCTCTTTTGCGCCATGCGGCTGAATCAACCCTAATCCGGCTCCGTTGAACAAGCTTCTCGTGGATTGATTTCTTAATAACTCCCAGTGAATCATCCCCATTTACCAATATGTTATAAATTTCAGGGACTTACCAAAGCGTAAGCTATTCACTTTACTTTTAAGGAAAGGGGCCCTCTATTTTCTTCTTGCGCCGTGGGCCTCAATAAAACTTATATTTAAACTCTTCATTTAAGTTTTAAGGAAAGGGCCTAAATATTTTCTTCTGCGCCGTGGGCCTAGACCAACTTTAATCCGATCTCGATGGGCAAGGTTCACGTAGATTTTTTTTAAAGCTCCCAGCGTATCATCTCCATAGTTCAGAATGTTATAAATTTCCGGGACCTCCGAGAACCTAAAATGTTCACTTTACTTATAAGGAAAGGGACCCAATATTATCTTCTGCGCCGTGGGCCTCAACAAAGTTTAATTATGCTTCGATGAGCAAGATTCTCATGACTTGTTTTTTTTAATAACACCCAGTGTATCATCCCCATATTCCAGTACGTTATAAATTCGTAAAATTAATTTCATCTCGTAATAATTTAGTAATAAAAATATTTTTAACAAATGCTTTCTATTATTTTACGTTTTCTTTGAAAAGCTCTAAAACGATATGACAAAATGAATGGCATTCTAACCGGATAAAAATATATAACAGGAACGGCAGTAGCTGTACAAGACATACCGGAAGTCGAACAATAGACCCGACAAGGACAGACAGCGTAATATATGAATGCAAAAATTCGTTAAGCAATATCATACGAAGAATGAACAAGAAGAGGAGTGTAGACAGAATTATCACATAAAAATGGACTTTAGCGAATGTTTCTTTTACAATATTGTTCAGTATTTCTTTTTTGCTTCTTACGTTTTAAATCGTCACCGGAAAGAGAGGTAATAAAATAGGTAAAAGTTTTAAGCAATAAAAGAGATTAAGAAATTGATAAAAATCATCGTATCATGAAGTTCTTGAAGAAATAAAGGAACAAAATTTATTGGTTAGATTGTTACAAGTGACCATTAACAAATTTACTTACAACAATAAGAACGAAACGAATTTTAGAATTTCCGGTTGTTTAAAACAAACTTTGTCAAGACTTAACGAGCAGGTGAAGTAAACGGTTTAATTACTGAGAAAAATATTTTACAGGAGGAACATAAATCTGGATTACATATTTTTAACTTCGGTAAATATTGAAATAACTTTAAAGCATTGCATTGCATTGCTCGACATAAACTTATCATAGTTACCTCCATCATCGCTGATCTTTTCTGGTACTTTCTTCCAGTTCGGCTCTGAACTGGAAGAAAACCGAAATTGGAGATAACGGAATGCTGCCTGGAGCTGTTGGAAGCAACGGCGATCCAATTGTTAGAGACCGAATCTTCTAGTTGATTTGCTTAGTGGTGGAGTTGGCTCGGGGTAAGATCGGTTGTGGGTAAGATCTACCTTAAGACACGGTACCCGCGGGGGTATTCTCATGGTAGAAACAATGACTACTAGTCAGTGTACGTCACGATTTGCATCACTAATTTCCCATACATCAATTGACGGTGGAATAAGTGTCGATGATAAACCTTTGAGCATAAACCTTTGACTTCACAGAATTATTCAGTAACAAAGGCACTACAATTAAGTAATGAAAAATTCTCAACAAGATTTAAACAGACGACAACTCAATGTAATTTTACCTAAACGAAGATGATAATGCCGGTGAGTATCGGGACAAGATTCCAGCAAAACTTGAGACTACATTGAATTTCAGCTGTCAAAGTTCCACAGCACATCTTGCAATGCAAACTCTTATTCCATGTGCTATATGGATAGCGCTGGCAGGACGTTACAAGGTACTGAACGGTAACCAAGACTTGAACATTATGTTATCAGAGTTGGTAATCCAGGACAGAATATAATAATCCTAAAACTCAAAGAATCAACGCAAATGTAGAAGGATTTTTATCTATACCCAACAAGTTACTAATGATGCTTAATAATTTAGTTGTAAGCCACTACCATCTTCAGCCCAATATCGGACTTCATTCAAACTTCAGTATTACTAAATTCCATGAAGATAATTTCTACATTTAGTTTCCATTTCTTAGGCCATAGACCGTCATAGACTATAATAGCCTGTGTAGGCTACTCTGAATTTTCTTAATCAACCGCTAGTTTCTTTCATACTAAACAGCGGCTACAAGCTTTTACGAATCCGGTATGTACTGTTGTGGGCGAAAAAATTGGGTTGAGCCAAAGAATGGAAAAATAAATGGCCTTTGATTGGTTGGGTCAAATTAGACGTGGCTAAACCAGCTAACCGATGGTAATTTATAATTAATAAGAAGAGGGTTGGAAAGGGTAACGAGAAATAAGGGGAGAGTACATATGGAAAGAAACTCGATGTACGATGAAAGGTGGGAAAGTGAAAAAAGAAGATTAGGGAGGTGCTGAGAGGGGTAAGAAAAGGGGAAAAGTCGCTGGAGGAGTATGTGCAGGCGAAAGAGACATGGAGGAGAGAAAGTAAAAGATGTTAGTGAGAAAGAAAAGGGGAGGTGAAGGAAAAGGTAAACAATAGAATGACTCACGGATAGAGTAAGTCAGAGATATGGCCATATCTAAGAGAAAAACAAGGGAGGCGCATGAGAGGGGTGCCAGAGGTGAAATTAGTAGACTGTTTATTTAACATTTATTTATCCGACTTAGAAGAGGTATTGCGAAGAGGTTAAGCTGGAGGGTATTATTAGAAGGGCAAAGGATATAGAGATGATGCGGTGTAATTATTAGAATGGTAATTTATAATAGACAAACGATCCTTCTAGTGAAATTTTATCACAAAGGTCAGGTAAAGTCCTCATAAAGGGACCTTTGTGTACGTGTATAAGATGAGGTACAAATTATGTGCAAAAAATATATTTTTTTTATATTTATAATACATTCATATCAAGATTTCATATGTTTTATATCAATCTATCAAAATAGTATATAGTAAACGTTTATCCTTGGAAAATATATAGGAAAGAAAAATATCAGTATCCTATATCACAACGAATCATATATTCTGAAGTAATATTTCTTGATGGATGCAATTCGTAAAGTATTCGTATTTCTTTTGTATCGTATTCACGTGGAAATAGAGGAAAAAGGGTTTGCATATGTGACATATATACGACGTATGCACAATAAACTGCATACTTAAAACTGGCATTGTATCTTTAAGGAAATTATCTTTCTAATATTTGTAACACTGTCTTAAGTTGGTAACACACTCTCATTCGTTCAGTATGGGAAAACTAAGCCATTCCAGCAGATTGAAACACAGCGGTGATCTGTCCCATCCACAAAAAGAATGCAGCAAGATAATTTGCTGCAACTATCGTGGGATTTCTCTTTTCAACGTTGCATACAGGATCTGTTCGAAGGTACTGACAAGAACGCTTGAGAGATATGCGGAAAAGGAATTAGGCGTATACCAGTGTGGGTTTCGGCGCAACTAGTCAATCTTGGACCACATTCTGTCATTACGGCGGATTCTGGAGAAGTGCTAATGCATAATATCAGCCTGCACCAACTCTACATTGACCACAAAGAGGCATATGATAGTATCAGGAGGTCCAAGCTGCAAGTGATATTGAAAGAGATGAGAGTGCCCAGGAGACACATTAGTCTGCCGTGTATAATATTACGTTGTACTACGACCAGAGTCAAGATCCAGGGATAGTTAACAAAGGAATTTAAGGTGCGAAGAGGGCTGCGACAAGGAGATGCACTTTCGACGACCCTCTTCAATCTCTGTCTGGAGCATGTCATGCGAAAGATACCGCTCAACTCACTCGAAACTATCTACACCCGATCCCTTCAGTACATGGCCTTCGCAGATAATATTGTCCTTCTTGGTAGACGCTCAAGAGCATTGACAGAGGCGCTACAACATAGGAGTGAAGGCAGGAGGCGCTTAGGACTAAGAATTAACAAGGAAAAGACTAAATATATGATTGGCACGAGAGGAAAGGAAAGGTTCTGCACAGTGAGTCACTTGAAATGCAAAGAAGGAAGATATGAGAGTCGGAGAGTACGTAGGGGCCTTGGTGACTGAGAACAATGAGATCAGAACAGAGATAAAAGCAGGAATTGCGGCAGGGAACAGATGCTTCTAAGCTTTTGAAATCCTCAACCCTCTCTAGAAACCTGAAGGTCATCATAATTCGACTAGTGGTGCTCTATGGATGTGAAAAAATCTGCTCCGGGTGTGATGCGAAAGATCCTCAGGACCATTTATGAAGATGGCGAGTGGCGCATTCGAACCAACCACGAACTATATCGGTGACATTGACCTGGTTGCTGAACTGAAGAAGGGACGGCTCTGGTACCGGAGACATGTATTATCACTGAAACCATATTGTTTTAGCACTTCTCTGTTTACCGTTTCAAAAGTCCAAGAATACACTAATTACTGATTTATTATTGTCTAAACAGTTTTTAGACAATAATAAATCACCCTTTCAACATGTCGACCTTTCACCAGTCAAAGTTGAAGAGTCGACATCAGAAGAGATAAATATAAAACGAGGCGTACGACAAGGATGTGTGTTGTCTCCCCTTCTATTCAATCTCTATTCTGAGATAGTGTTTAACGAGGCCCTCGAAAATGTAGAAGCAGGCATAAAAATCAACGGCAACGTCAACAATAATCTTCTCTATGCCGATGACACCGTGGTAATCGCTAGCACTCTGGCGGAACTTCAATTTCTTATGGATCGTATTGTGGAACACATGAACGATATGGTCTCTTCATGAACACAGCCAAGACCAAACTTGTGATTTTTTCAAAAACCCCAATAAAATGCAACCTGAAA
>WYDF02215657.1:0-21280 GCA_009867245.2 Adranes taylori | reverse complement strand
ACTTGCAATAAACGGAACACAGATGTAAATTTATTACTTTTAGAGGAAGAACAACTTTCTCATTACGTTTTAGTAAAAAGTATGTCCAGATTAATCGGAAGTCAGCATATACGCCATGGTCATTCTAAGTTATGGTCATTTATGTGATGGTTACTTAGCATTTTTCTATACTGAAGAACAGTTGAACCGTCACACAAAATTTGATTGTAATCATGTTTGTACAATACTGCCAAGGACAAACATAATTAAAGACAAGTCTGGAATGGAAAGGCATGGTAATATATTATCATTTCAAAATTATTCTAAACAATTAAAAGTCCCATTTGTCATATATGCTGACTTTGAATCATACCAAGTTTCTATTCCATCCTCTGACACATCCCTTGGAAATCTTACTGTTCCCACCAACATGTTCCCTACAGTTTTGCCTATTATATTGTTTCCGATATTGATTCCTCCTCAAATAAATTTGTAAATTACATTGAATTAGATTGCTCTCAAGTGTTTATGGACAAGTAGTTGACTGAGGATGTCCAGCGTTTATATGCGGCAAAATTGCGTCCTATTATCCCGATGACCAAATTGTCTCGTGCACTTTGTCTCTTGAACTTTTGAAATTGCCTACGCCCAAATTTGCCAACCCATAAGTTCATCGGTTCTCATATTCGTCTATGGTTCTCATATTCGCTTTGCCGACTTTTGGGAAATTTCTTGACTGCCTTGAATCTTGAATTCCGACACATGAATCCTTAGGTCCCATATTTAACTACGGTGCAAAAAATATACCACTATGTTTTCCACTTGTATTTAAAAATTTAAAAATTTGATGGAAAGTTGGATGAAACCACATCACTTGATTTTAGACGTCGGATAATTTTTAGGATTAAAACCGTACGTTAGACGTTCTTTATTTTGTGGCTGTTCTACTTTGGAAAATTTCTTAACAGGACTTTTAGAGGAAGAACAAATTTCTCATTACGTTTTAGTAAAAAGTATGCCCAGATAAATCGGAAATCAGCATATACGTCATGGTGATTTTACGTTATGGTCATTTATGTGATGGTTATATAGCATTTTTCTACACTGAAGAACAGTTGAACCGTCACACTAAGCTTGATTGTAATCATGTTTGTACAATACTGCCAAGGACAAACATAATTAAAGACAAGTCTGGAATGGAAAGGCCTGGTAATATATTATCGTCTCAAAATTATTCTATATAGTTAAAAGTCCCATATGTCGTATAAGTTGACTTGGAATTGTACCAAGTTGCTATTCCATCCTGTGACCCACCCTCATGTCAATGCTATAATGTTAAAACCAACCAACATGTTCCTTACAGTTTTGCCTATTATATTGTTTCCAATAGTGATACCTCCTTAAACAAATTTGTAAATTATACTGGATTATATTGCCCTCAAGGTTTGTGGACAAGTTAACTGAGGATGTCTTGTATATATATGCGGCACAATTGCGTCCTATTGTCCCGATGACCAAATTGTCTCTTGAATTTTTGAATTTGCCTACGCCCGAATTCGCCAACTCATAAGTCGTATGTGTATAAGACATGGTACTAATTACATTCGTTGCGTAATACTAGGAATTATATGCGAGCAAAATTTCATCCTCCTACTTTTAAAATTGAATTTTTCAATAAATTAATCCGTTTGAGCCCCTCTCAAAATTGTAATGTAGAGCAGCCACTGATAACAACATTTACTAAATTGCAAAAGCACCCTCCTCTAGATCTCATAAAACGTAAAATATTTTATCCATAACTTCGTTTCTTAACGAATAACTCTCAGAGAATAGCTTCAGCTGAAGTTAAGCGAATAGCTTCAGCATAACTTTAGCGAATTCATAACTTCGTTTCTATGCGCTATTATTTAGATGTATAAGCAAAAGTTGAATGTCGGTTGCGATAGCGACGAATTGAAAAGATTTTATTTTTTAAGGGTCATATCTTTGGGACCATGAGACCTGGACCCCTCACGTATGGCATGATTTTAAAAAGAATTACACGGGTTTTTCATAATCTCTTCCTTAAATTGCGTTTGAAAGTATTGCAGTAATTTGAATACAAGAGACGTACTACGGTATAATAGAAAAAAATGTCAAAACATGAATCCTATATCTTTCTTATACCTGTACGTATTAGGTACATGAAAGATAAAAATAAATCAAGCTGTCTTTACAAGTAGGACACAAGGCCATAACTGCTATAATAAATATTGCTTCTATATTTAATTTCGTTTGAGTATTTATTGCAAGGACAAAGGAATATAGAGCAAATATTAGCATTTTATTTATCTATATTTCGAGATGTCGTATCTTAATCCTGAACTGCTTATATAGATTTGCTTTATGTCAACTTATAACTGCTTCAAGCGACAAATATCTGAGTGTGCTAGTTCTATCATCATTACTGTTATTGACATTTTCACGGTCTCTATTTGTTCTTTAGTCAATTCATTTTTTTCCTGTTTTTTGAGTATGGTGCTTAAGCGGTCTTTCAACTCTGCTAAAAAAAAATAATAGAAGGATAAAGATTGTTATTTTTGTTTTATAAAATTTACCAATATGGTCTACTTTATCAGACAGTCAAGCTGCTATCAACAAAAGTTAATCTTATTCTATCAAAACAAAGAAGTGATAATCATCATTTTCGTTATTAAGATTATTCAACGAGCAAGTACTCGAGTATTTAGATTTCTCTTTTCTAAATATTAACGTTTTATGCTTGCAGGATTCTTCAAAATTGCGGATTAGCGGAAATACCTTCAACAAGCTTTCGGACATTGAAAAATTTACATACTTTGTAAGTAGTCAAATTTTAAATAATTTATTATATCTAGTCTATTTAGTTTAGAACAATTGAAAGTTTGAAGTAGGTACTTTGAAGTATTTGAAGTAAATAAAACACCAGTACTCCAACTCCAAAATAAATGGTCTGTAGCGATCAAAACAATCTAATAGCGATGAAAGGTTCTTTAAACCCAGTTTGGAAACTTCTATTTGTCATACCAATATAAAATTTATCACAACTATTACAATGTAATGTATCAGAGGTATAATGAAGAACTAAACCTCTAATAATATTAACCTCATTAACGAAATCTCAATCAAACAAAAATGGAGCAATGGAATCTTTAACGCTTTATAAATAAGGGAGTAAGAAGCTACGAATTTATGAGATTTTGAGGATTAGAGTTGAAAGGTTTTAAATTATTTATGAATGTATTTTTCTTTTTGTAAACGTGAAACTTATAACCATTAACCATTTGTTTTGGAGTAGGAGCACTGTTGTTTGATTTAATAAAATAAATTTGTTTTTATCGGTTTTTTGTTCCTTTTGAGCTCGGTTATTTTAACGATAATAAAATTGATCTAAACAGAATTGCGAAGAAACATCCGAATATGTAAATTAATATCGACATGCATGTAAATTTGGTTGAATATGTATTCTAGATGTATGTTACATATGTGTTTGTTTGCATATCAAGTTATAAGGACACTTCAGAAGTTAAACACATGCGAAATCAAAAATCATATGAATTCAAGTATTTATATATCACTGGTGAAACCTTTTAACTTTTAAACTATAGACAGCGACATCATGTTTTACAATAATGAAAAAAAAACCCTATAATTAAATTAGGTTATTTTAAATATATTGATTCAGTCAAGCGTTACTTTATGGTAATCCATGATGAAATATTAATTGGAAGTGTATTTACTTCGTAATTTGCCACTTATAGTACAATTGGTAGATTGTGACTGTATATTTTGAACTCTTTCGAGTCATCTTCAGACATACATACTATTAATTCATGGGTGGGTCCGTTTGTCGTAGATATACTATCATTGGGGTGGAGTTAGTTGATTACATGGGCGGCCATATGAAGGGCTGTGGGGAATAGAGCCCCCCCCCCCTTTGAATGTCCAAGTTCATTCTTTGGTATGGCTTGAGCCTTCCGTAGCCGCTCTATTTATTTGTAAAGTAAAGCAAAACCTAATGTACATCCGTTAGAACTTTCAAAATTCACCAACAAAGCCCAACTCACCAACTAACATATTTAGAATTGAGTAACATATATTCGTAATACATAATCGTAACACATAATCATAACATCAATTCGTAATGTGCATAGAATAATATTAATCGTAGTTAATAGTATTAATAATATTATTAATATAATAATATTATTTGTAATTACATATATTCGTATATCTATAATACATATAATCCTAAATATTCGAAATATATTTATAACATTTTCAGTAACATATTCATAACATATAACATATTCATAAAATATACAGTGAAGAGGATAGATGGAAAATTAAGATAAATACGATTGCAATTAATTTTACTAACAATCGTATGTATAAATAAAATAATCGTAATCGTATTAATAATATAAATAATATTATTATTAATAATATTATTCATAATTAATAATATCATTAGTAATATTATTCGTTATTACACATAAATTCGTAACACATATATTCGTAACATATTCGTAAAATATTCATAACATATTCAGTAACATATTCATTGGCATTGTCATAATATATGACATATTTATAACATATTCATAACATCTTTAATAACATATTCAGTAAATAGGATTCAGTGATCAATTCGTTTACTATTAATTTTATTAATCGTAATTGATTTATTAAAATTAATCGTTACCGTATTATTATCGTTACCATATTAATAATATTAAGAATATTATAATTAATAACATTAGTAGTAATTATATATTATAATTAAGAATATTATTCATAATTAATAATATCATTACGATGTTAATACGATTACGATTAATTTTACTAACAATCGTATAAATAAAATTAATCGTAATTATATTAATAACATAAATAATATTCTAATTAATTATATTATTAATAATATTATTCAAAGTTTATAATATCATTCGTAATATTATTCGTTACTACACATAAATTCGTAACACATATATCCGTAATATATTCTTAAAATATTCATAACATATTCAATAACATATTCATGGACTATGCGTTTACAATTAATTTTATTAACAATCGTGTTAATAAAATTAATCGTAATCGTATTTATAATATATATAATAGTATAGTTAATAATATTATTCATAATAAATAATATCATTTGTAATACTATTCGTAATTACACATATATTCGTAACACATTCATAAAATATTCATAACATATTCACAACATCTTTAGTAACATATTCAGTAATATATTCAGTGAATAAGAACGTTAAAAATTACGATTAATGGATTTACGATTAATTTTATTAATCGTAATTGCATTAATAAAATTAATTGTTACCGTATTAATAATATTAAGAATATTATAATTAATAATATTAGTAGTAATTATATTATTTGTAATTACATATCTTCGTATATTTATAACACATATATTCCTAACACTTTCGTAATGTATTTATACATTACGAAAGTGAAGAACATTACGAATGAAGATGTTAGATATTCACTAACATCTTCATTAACATATTCATAATATATTGAGTAAAGAAAATAGGCGGAAAATTAAGATTAATACGATTATGATTAATTTTCTTAACAATCGTGTTAATAAAATTAATCGTAATAATAATAATAATATTATTCATAATTAATAATATCATTAGCAATATTATTCGTTATTACACATAAAGTGGTAACACATATATTCGTAACAAATTCGTAAAATATTCATAACATATTCAGTAACATATTCAGTAAATAGAATTCAGCGATCAATGCGTTTACTATTAATTTTATTAATCGAAATTGCATTAATAAAATTAATCGTTACCGTCTTAACAATATTAAGAATATTATAATTAATAACATTATTAATATAATAATATTAGTAGTAATTATATTATTTGTAACTACATATCATCGTATTTTTATAACAAATATATTCCTAAAATTTTCGTTATGTATTTATGACATATTCCGTAAGATATTTATTAACATATTCATATTGCGTAAAGAAGGTAGGTGGAAAATAAAGGTTAATACGATTACGATTAATTTTACTAACAATTCTAATTAATTATTTTATTAATAATATTATTCATAGTTAATAGTATCATTGGTAATATTATTCGTTACTACACATAAATTCGTAACACATATATCCGTAATATATTCGTAACATATTCATAACATATTCAGTAACATATTCATGGACGTTGTCGTAATATATAACATATTCAAAACATGTTTAATAACATATTCAGTAAACAGGATTCAGCGACTAATGCGTTTACGATTAATTTTATTAACAATCATGTTAATAAAATAATACGTAATCGTATTTATAATATATATAATAGTAAGGTTAATAATATTATTCATAGTTAATAATATCATTTGCAATACTATTCGTAATTACACATATATTCGTAACACATTCATAAAATATTCATAACATATTCACAACATCTTTAGTAACATATTCTGTAATATATTCAGTGAATCAGAACGTTAAAAATTCCGATTAATTGATTTACGATTAATTTTATTTATCGTAATTGCATTAATAAAATTAATCGTTACCGCATCAATAATATTAAGAATATTATAATTAATAACATTAGTAGTAATTATATTATTTATAATTACATATTTTAGTATATTCATAACACATATATTCCTAACACTTTCGTAATGTATGTATAACACATTCACTAACATCTTCATTAACATATTCATAATACACATATATTGAGTAAAGAAGAAAAATTAAGATTAATACGATTATGATTAATTTTCTTTACAATCGTGTTAATAAAATTAATCGTAATAATATTAATAATATTATTCATAATTAATAATATCATTAGCAATATTATTCGTTATTACACATATATTCGTAACACATTCATAAAATATTCATAACATATTCACAACATCTTTAGTAAGATATTCAGTAATATATTCAGTGAATAAGAATGTTAAAAATTACGATTAATGGATTTACGATTAATTTTATTAATCGTAATTGCATTAATAAAATTAATCGTTACCGTATTAATAATATTTAGAATAATATAATTAATAACATTATTAATATAATAATATCATTAGTAATTATATTATTTATACTTACATATCTTTGTATATTTATAAGACATATATTCCCAACATAATATATTTATGACATATTCAGTAATATATTCATAACATATTGAGTGAAGAGAGTAGATGTAAAATTACGATTAATACTATTACGATTAATTTTATTAACAATTGTATTAATAAAATTAATCGTAATTGTATTAATACTATTTTTATTAATAATATTATTAATAATATTATTGGTTTTGAAAGCTGAATTATTATGCTTCGAAATTGGAAGATTTCCTCTAGTACGAGTTGGATAACAGTGGAGTTCATTAGTTTAAAATAAATACATGTGTTGTTTCGTAAATAAATTCCCTTCATATATATATATATATATATATAAATTACTTAAGTCATTATTTTATGTTCTTTAAAATATTTTCGACATCTTTGGGTGTCCCAACTGGTACATAGTCCGTATAGATCTTTTCTGAAGAATTATATTTCTGTTTATGTTTTCCTGCTTAGAGTTACTCCAATGTATAATGGCATATCTCCTCGAGCTAAATTGAAAACATGCGAAAAATAAAGTTTTCAGTACCGGAGGAGTACATTGTGATGTCATTACTTTTAGCGCAAAATTTAGTTTGATTAACATTTCCTGCCAAATAATCAATTTTGTCTTCCGATAAATTTTTGTCTAACATTGGCTGACTTTAGAAAACTATGTAAGAAGAAGAGAGGAACTTAGATGAATATTTTTGTGATTAATTTTTTTATTAGCTGCGAGAAATTTTCATTTAACTTAAGTAATAAAAAGCGCATCCTTTTTACAGTTGTGTAAAAAGGAATATTTTAATTTTGGAAAATAGTGAAGGTTTTACTAGATAAAATGAATCTATCTTGCAAAGGAATCAATGGCATCTGGTGGTCAAATACCTGGACCTTCCAAGTCATCACGCTGTTTACCTGTCGTTTGTTGCACTTTTTCAACAATTATAAAATTTTTTGGCATTATGCTCATGTACAATTCATTCAGCAACACAGCAATTCTTTCAGTATCTCTTAGAGGCTTTCCCTCAACTTGTACTTTTGGGTTTCAATGTAAATTTTTCCAACTTATTACATTATCAACTTGTGGATTTCCGCCAAAGACTGATTTGACATAAACCTTGAACAACTGCCGCAATGCATTTGTTTACTTCGGTCGTGGCTCGCTGTGAGCAAATTTGATTTGCTTTAATTTAATAAATAAATAGAAAATAATGACAGCTCAAAATACGTCACTCAAATTTGGGGGAACTTGTAACGATAAAAACATCATTGTGGCGAAATGAATATCAATAAAACAACTTCAATTTTATTAACAGAAATCAACAGTACATATAGAATTATTACTAAATAACGTGCTTAATTTAAAAAGTATAAAGGCACATGTTTGTGCGAAAAGTATACAAATGTACAAGTTTCACAACAGTTACAAACTCAATGATTTCTAAAACATTTGTTTTTAATTTGACGTATACAAAGCAATGTCTCGTAATTCATATTAGACATGCACGCAAAAATAAATATACTTATTGAACTTGGTAAATTGTTCAGCTTGCAATAGTAAGTTAAATTGTTATGACTGTTATGATTGTTATGAACGATTGACAAACGGTTTAAGTGACTGACAAATGTCTGACAAAATATTATTTCAAAAATATTAAAAATTATAAATTAATTTAAATAAAATAATTATTTAAATCAACAATAAATAAATTCAAAATAATGACACCGCTAAATACGGTAGTCAAATTTTAGGGGAATTTGTAACGATAAAAACACCGTTATAGCGAAATGAATATCAACAAAACAACTTCATTTTTATTAACAGAAATCAACAGTACCTAAATTATTACTAAATAACGTGCTAAAGGTAAAAAGTATAAAGACACAGGTTTGCGCGAATGGTATTGAAATGTACCAATTTAACAAGATTTTAAAAACTTAAAGATTTCTAAAACATCTGTTTTCAGTTTGGCATATACAAAGCAATGGTTCGTAGTTAATATTAGACCTATACGCATTGATGAATAAACTCATTGAACTAGGTAAATTGTTCACCTTGCAACAGTAAGTTAAATGTTATTGACTGATTGACTAACAAATGGTTTAAATGATTGAGAAATGTCTTAAAAATATTATTTAAAAATACGGAAAATTATTAATTAATGAATACAAAAGAATGACACCGGCAAATACGTTAGTCAAATCTTAGGAGAAATTATAACGACAAAAACACGTTTGTGGCGAAATGAATATCAAAAAAACAGCTCCAATTTTATTCACAGAAATTAACAATATATACATGAATATTTATTTTTGTAATTTAACGTGACCTACAATATTATTTAGTATCTATTTGATATGAAGCAAAAAACAATTGACTTAGTTTGCTTGCTATTGCTTACATATTCTTATTTTATACGTGCATTAAAATAAACTAATTTTTATTGATACAAATTTAAATTATACGAGGGATCTCTAAAAGGATGACCCCATAATATGAAATTATGTCAAATAAATTAAAAAATAAAAATATGCAAAAAAATTAAATTACTAATTTTTTTTTATATTTTGATGTCAATATAGGTTGAACAGACCTTATATCATATGAGGAATATATAATTTTTCTTTTTACAAAATTTGCTACATACAAGTACCAGCTATATACATACACACACACACACATATATATATATATATACATATAACACACATATATATATATAACACATATATATATATATATCTTAAACATATTCCTCATTCCTTGTTTGTTACTAAAACTAATATACCGCAAAAGGAAAACCCTTAACTTCCGGTTTCTTACACATGAAGCAAACACACATTCCAAGAACTACTGTTTCCTGTTCTTCAATGTTTCGCGCACAGCAAATACATGGAAACCGAGAAATATATTTATAGAATCATGTAAGAATAAAATTTACATGCATTGTGTTTTCTGCTATATGATGTCCTAGAATCTGTAAATTTGTCTGTGAGAAATAAAACGAGGACTCGAGTATTTTTCCATGATTTGAAAACAGATCTCATCTTCTTTTCAGCTTTTGTTAACAGCTCATATTTTATTTGAAATAATATAAAAAGCATTACTGAAAAAATGTAGAAAATTTTATTTTGTATTGGCATTAAACATATTATCTAACTAAATCTAATAAATCAATGAACCAATCTTTTCCCCATTCTCCCCTTACTCCTTTCTTTCCATATTTCTAATCTCCCCCCAAACCTTTTCCATTAGCCCCGTATTATTCTCCCCAGGGCCCATGCACTTTGTCCAATTCGCGGCTTCCAATCTTGGTCCCTTCGTCCTTTCCATGCCCTCACATACATTCATCTAGTGTTCCTACATTTCATCCTCTCCTCCATAAACTCTACATCTTCTATATTCTTCATTCCTTCAATACTTATTCCCCTTGGTACAAAACATTCGATTTTACGGAATAGAATCATTAAGTACCCGCTTGTAGTTTCATAATTTCATGTCAAATCAGAAACATTCCACTCGTATGTATCTGCCTGGTGCGCAGTAGTAATGCTTCTCTATTCAGTTTTACATAGTGAACCGCGAAAGACAGCAACATAGTAGAACAGTAACAGCGTGAGGAGCTTGGATACAATTTGGATTGCTAGAAAGCTTTTACTCAATATATAATTAAGCTCCAGTTAAATTAAGTTTGTTTTTTCATTGTTACAGACATCTAGGACAAAATCGTCTAGTACGCATAACACCGGAAGCATTCAATGACGTCACAAATGAGCTACGACAACTTCGTTTAGATGGTAATAGATTGCTGGATGTCCCATCTATTAAAGCTTTAGAAAAGTTTAAATATCTGGAAGTTTTGTGAGTATTATTTATTGGATTTATTAGATCTCTTGTTGTACTGTAGTAAACAATAACATATTAATTAAATGACAGTCATTTATAATCCACAGGACAAAATCGCGGATTTCTAATAGACAAAACAATTGTATTGTCTCACTTTGTTGCCATTGACACGCGTAAATTCATTTGCCCTTACTTTCCCATCTCTATCACCTAATTTCCACATCATTTTGTTAGTCAAATTCTATTTTACTAAAACTACGACATCCAGGGTAGTTACATTTTGATGGCGCAGAACGAAATTGCAACAAATATTCGTCAGTCTATTTCTTTCAGAACTTAGTTAAAAGTTTTTCACGTTCTTTCTCTAAAATATCGTTGTGCTGCCACTACAAATTGTGGTTCGGATTCCTCTACACCTGTTGAAACATTTCAAAGCTCTAACGCAACTCTCGATGATCAAATCCAGTACTATCTTAAGATGGATTGCACGAAAGGCAGCATAAGGAAGAGATAAGTAATTTAGAAATCGAAATAATATATATATATATATATATATATGTTGGGGTTAAAAAAAAGAAAATATAATAAAATAAAAGGGGATTAAAATAAAAGAGGATTTAAAACTTAAAAAGAATCAGATTAAAAATATCACGGACGAGAGGTCCTTATGGCCACTTGCCGTTTAAGCCTAGTAGTCTAGAATGAACTGCACTAGTGGCCGAACCCTACAACCATCGTAGTGCTAGTTACATTTTAGATGTCTTCTTAAAGTGGATAAGCCGTTATCGATTAGTCTTCCGTTTGTCGCTTGTTGTCGTCGCTTGCTGTTGCTCTCGCAATGAAATATTCGGGCAGCTTAAGTAGATGCAGGATAACTTCGTCTATTGGTCTGCTCGATGTGCGTTCGGTGATAGCTAATGCTTGTATATCCTCGATTTATATTTTAATCCGACCTGATTTTCGTTTAGAATGAGCAAGAGTCCTGCAAAATCAGTCCCTGTTGTATCAAACAGTTTACATGTAAGTATTCTTTTTTAGCTAGTGGGGCAAGGGATTGAACTCAAGCCTACATCTATCTCTTAATCGTTGGCAAACTTTACACATATGTATATTTGATTTTACTGCTTGCCTACCAGATAGTATCCGATATTCCTCCCTGAAAGTCAGAACGCTGTTAGTTCCTTTCATACATCTTGTTATGAATTTCAACACAATAGTTTCTTTAAATCTAATGTGTGTTATCATTAATTAGTTTAACATTTTTTGCAGAAATCTAGGCAATAACGAAATTTCAACGATTGGTTCTCAAACATTTCCAAAATTAGAAAATTTAATGGTGTTGTAAGTATTCATTTAGATAGAAAATATTTTAATATTAATTTTCATGTTATTACTTTAAATAGTTTTCTAAATATCTTTATATGTTTTCGCGCTTTACTTTCTTACTTTTATATCAATTATATATATTTTACTTGCATTAAATAATTGACTAATCTAAAATAATTAACGTAAAACGATTATTAAAAACAAATACAAAATATATAATATATATTTTGTATAATATATAATATATATTTTGTACTGATTCTGTTGTCTTGAATGTGTATATATTTTCTACTTGTATTAAGTAATATGTAATATATATTTTAAACAAGACATATAATATATATTTTGTACTTGTATTAGGTAATCCACATAATATAAAACACAAGTTGTGTTTTAAATTGCGTATATTACTTAATGCAAGAACTAAATATTTACAACACACATCTGAAACACAACACAACAAATACAAAATATATACTATGTACTAATCTACAACATATTGTGTTTTAGATTATGTTGATTAGTTAATGCAGGTACAAAATATATAACATGTATGTTGTCCTTGTTGTGTTGTGTTTTAGATGTGTTGTGTACATATTTTGTACTTGTATTAAGAAATCCATATAATCTAAAATATATATTTTGTTTTAGATTGCGTCAAATACTTAATGCAAGTTACATCAACTACTTAAATATAATTATATATTTTATATTTGTATTATGTAATATATATTGTTTAATACAACTATAAAATATATTGTTAAGTAATCGTAACTAGGCTTAAGTAATCGATGTAATCTAAAACAAAATTTGTATTTTAGATTACGTCGATTACTTAATACAAGTTATGATATTACTTAATACAAGTATTAAATATATACACACCACAAATGTAAAACAAAAACACCAATTTTAATCTAAAGCAAAAAACACAAATCTAATCTAATACGTAAATTGTATTTTAGATCAAGTTGATTACTTAGTGCACGTTACGATATTACTTAATTATGTATTTTGTACTTGTATTAAGTAACCGACGTAATCTAAAACAGAAGTTTTGTTTTAGATTACGTAGATTACTTAATACAAGTACTAAATATATATACACAACACAGCAAGTACAAAATATATATTATGTACTAGTCTTAAACACTAGTTGTGTACACAGTTCTTTATGTACACAGTTCTTTTTTAGATTCCGCCGATTACTAAATGCAAGTACAAAATATGTAACATATATTTTATACTTCTTGTGTTGTGCTTTAGTTGTGTTGTGTAGATGTTTTACACTTGTATTAAGTAATTGACATAATGAACAGTATAAAACACACGTTTTGTTTTAGATTGCGTTTTACTACAGATATTTAAACAAGTTCATCGATTACTTCATTATATATTTTTCTTGTGTTATGTAGTATATATTTAAAAAAACATAATATAGGTTTTGTACTTGGATTAGTAATTGACGTAATCTAAAACAAAATTTGTATTATGGATTCCTTTGATTACTTAATGCAAGTTAAAAATATGTAAAATATTAATGTTGTACTTGTACTTTTATATTTTAGATATGCTGTGTATATATTTTCTATTTGTGTTAAGTAACCAACGTAATATTAAACACAAATTTTGTTTTAGAAACTTGTTTTAGGTTACGTCGATTACTTAATACAAAATAGGATATTACTTAATGTAAATATTAAATATATATCCAAACCACAAATGTAAAACAAAAACGAAAAACACAAATCTAATCAGAAACACAAATTTACTTTTAGATTATGTTGATTACTTAATACACTTTACGATATTACTTAATTATGTATTTCGATTCATTGTATCTAAAACGTTATCTAATTGATGTTACCTAAAACACAAGTTATGTTTTAGATTAGGTAGATTAGTTAATACAAATACTAAATATATATATATATATATATACAACATAGCAAGTACAAAATACATATTTTGCACTTGTATAAGTAATCGACGTAATCTGAAATCACAAGTTTTGTTTTAGATTACGTCAATTATATAAAACAAGTTACGATTACTTCATTATGTATTTCGTATTTATATTATGTAATATGTAGTATATATTTTGTGTAAAATATATACTATAGATTTTGTACTTATATTCAGTAAGTGGCCATTACTTACTACAAGTACAAAATATTTAATATATATTTTATTTAAAATATGTATTGTATATAACTTAATACAAGTCAAGTTAAGCATAATACAAGTATACAATATATAATTAAGTAATGTATTAAGTTTCCACGTAATCTAAAACACAACTTGTGTTTTAGATTACACATCGATTACTACAAGAACAAAATATGTACACAACAAATCTAAAACACAACACAACAAGTAGTAAATATATAACATCGATAACATAGATAGATTACATCGATAACTTAATACAAGTACGAAATATGTAATATGTATTTTGTACTTGTTCTGTTGTGTATTAGATATGATATATATATTTTGTACTTGTATTAAGTAATCGACGTAATCTAAAGCACAAGATGTGTTATAGATATGGTCGATTACTTAATACATAATATATAATATATATTATATTCAAAATATGTATTATATATTACTTAATACAAGTCAAGTAAAGCATAATACAAGTATGAAATATATAATTAAATAACGGTAACTTGTATTAAGTAATTGACGTAATCTAAAACACAACTTGTATTTTAGATTGTACAACGATTGCTTAATGCAAGTACAAAAGAGATACACAAACACATCTAAAACACAACATAAAAAGAACAAAATATATAATATCTACTAATCTAAAACACAAGTTGTATATTAGATTACGTAGATTATTTAATACAATGTACAATATATATAATAGATATTTTGTACTCGTTTCGTGTTTTAGATGTGTTTATACATATTTTCTATTTGTATTAAGTTATCGACGTAATTTAGAATACAAGTTGTATTTTAGATTACGTCAGATGGATATCAAAATAATTTTCTGGTGTTTTATCTAAACTCTGCACGCTTCTGTTTTGAAGTTATACGAACTAGAGCTTTTTTGTGATATAAAAATATTATTCCGAATCGAATTGAACAAAACGTATTTTGTCCTGAGTGTTACGAAGCAACAAAGAAATGGAATCGTTGATACGGTTTCACTGGCTGTATTTATTTTAATGTTATTACTTTCCTACCGAGATATCCGGTATACTAACAAACTGGGCACAGTTTTTTCTCTTTATTCGTGTCATCCAGATTTCGAAGTCTAATTGGTACTTTCTATAAAAAAAATCCGGATCTAAGAGAAACAGAAGTACAGTGGCGAACAGTTTTAGACCAAAACTTACTACAAAATAACACTCAGTAGCAGGACAAAGTCAGCAAATTCAAATAACACTCCACAAAGTATTTGTTACAAAGCGGTTCTCTATATGTGTTTTTCCTACTAATTTCGGAAATTATCTTAGATTTTTTCTGTCAGCCTTAGATTTTTTGTTACGCTCTCTTTCCTGCTACAGCTCGTACTAATGCCTTTAAGCCCTAGATACCATAATATAACAGTTACTCACACCGTCTTACAAATTGATTCCACTTACCCGCTGAGTATTATGATCTGCTGTCTGAAAGTAGCCTCACGACTTTACGATCCCTAATTCTTATTATTTCAAATTCAACATCTAAAACTAATACCAGAAATACTAAATAATTTATTATTTATTTATTCTTATTTTTCAGATTGTTAAAGCGAAACCAGATATCAGAAATCGACGAGAATGCATTTGCTAACATGTCTGCGCTACGAGTCATGTGAGTATTCTTGATTTTAATTTATTACCATCTGTCTATAATATTGCTATGCGATGCACTACTGTAATAAAGAATCGTTTGTTTTGTTTTAGAGAGCTAGACGATAATTTATTGACTGAAATACCAATAGCGCTTACAAAATTATCGGACCTACAAGAATTGTAAGTAATAATCAAATATTTTATAGTTTATTTTAACACCACAAAAGAACATTTATTAAAACAGATAAACAATTTTTTTTGGGGAAAAATGATATAGCAAAACGTTTTTAAGTTTTCCAGAAGATACATCGTCGAGTTAAAGGTATATATCCAAGAAGCAACAAAATTCCAGAAAAAGATCTCATTTTTGTGCGAGTAGTCTTATCAACTTCATTCTTCCTGTTTGCGTATTGTCTCAGTTGAACAAAGATATCAGTAATGTCGTTATCAAATAGTTGGGGAAGTATCTGAGACGGGGATAAGTTTGTTTTGACATCTAAAACCCGGGAACCTCTTTGTAATTTCAAATCCTTTGCTTCCAAAATCATTTTCTTTGCACTGATGTTTTTAATAAATTTAGAGGAATATAGCGGAGCTATTGAAGAGATAGCCATAAATAGTCATCATATTCATCCATATTCATAAGTTATTTTTAAATCCTCTATACGCCTACTGTCCATAGAAAAGGACAGCTCAATTTAGCAAGGTCTCTACTTCAAACTATCAAAATTACTGTTTCTATTATATTCTAATTTTTTTAAATATTTTAAAATTGGTTATTTTTTTAAATTATCTAGCCAGAAAATTAAAGAATAATTATAAATAATTCTAAACTCTTACCCAGTTAACTGAAGGTCGCTAGGGTAGGCCATTTTTTATTACCCACTTTTAGAAATCAAAACAGACTCTCGACATAACTATTACATATAAGAATTGTAAAAGTAGTGCCATCTGTTAGCCAGTTATTATATTAGTAATGCCATCTATTAGCGGTTTAAATAATCCTTACTACACGAAAAAGAAGGAACCTATATCAAACGTAATTTTTTAAGAACATTAGGCAACCACTGCAGAAACTTACTGCATATTTAAGATTTCAAGTTATTTAAAATAATACATCTTTCGCCATTTTCATATTATGTCCGTACTAAATTGTGTCATATTTTGAAACTACCTATATTAGTTGATAGTTAACAGAGTTGGATAGAAAAAAAATTAAGCGCTGTTTGAAGAGAGCCGTTTTTATTTATTTTGGTGACTTTTACGACCACCAAGGATTAGAACAAAAAATTATATGACTGCAACGGATTTTCCAAACGTCAAATTTAATGAGTTCCACACTTTTTAGGAATTTTGCTAAGCGAAGCTTTTTAGAGAATTTGCGGTAAGCCGATACTATTTTCGCCTTTATGATTCTAACGGTCTTAGCAGACATTCCCTATTGGTTTTCACTTCTACGTTTTCTCAGAACTTTAATACAAGGCTGTTTCTATTGAATGATTCCCAAGTTTTTGGTCACGTAGGGCGCCAAAATTTGGTTACAAATAAAAAAGGAAATGGTATGGTAAATAATACCAGAACCACGATTCTGATTAAATAGACTTAAATTCTGTAACAAGCATTGCATGTAACAGACTGGAATAAACTTTGCTAGATAGAGCTTTATAAATGTAAATATTATTTTCGTAAAATGAATAAATACTTGATTACTTTTGTAATTTAAATTTGCACCTTATGGCAGTTTATTCTCAAAAACGGCACACTATTGTTCTAAAAATGTAACAAAAAATCCTATAATTGCCAATGCTTAAAAATGCTCGATTTAAAACTGATTTCTGCATATAGGGAAAATGCAACTTGAGAAACATATATAAGATTACAAATTTTTTCAATTTTAATACCCTTAGATGTACCTTTTTAATGTACGCTAATGACCAAAGTGTTTGTTCTAAATCTGTTTATACAACTGGAAAAAAAATATTTTAACATTATATGTGCCAAATTTCTTGTGGTGAATGCTTTGGCATGTATGTAGTAAGGCGCCCAGCGACTGCACCATTTTTGATAATACAGTAAATATTTTATAATAAAATGTGCATCTGTGTTCAAGAAAATATCTTACATAAATATGTACAATTAATTAGAAAAGGCGGTAGAAAAAGTAATACTGGTAAATGATAAACCGATGATCCATTTTCGTATTGTTTTTTAATTGGACATCGTTCTTTGAAGACATTCTAGATACGTAATTGGAAACAAATTGTATTCTTCTTCTTCTTTTTAGTTCTTATCGTCTTGTCAGACGTGCGATGGCTACATCTATGGCACCTCAGCTTGTAGAGCAGCCCTCTGACCACCTATTCCGGTGTTCGGTTAGGGTTGTTGCGTGCTCTAAGTTTCCTGTTGAGCATCTGCTCGATCAAGTCAATTTATCTACCATTGGGTTTACCTTGAACCACCAACTTTTCCATGCGCGAACTTATAACCAAGTTTGCGATTGCTGCGAAGATGTAACCAAAAAATAACAGAATTTTCCCGTAAACTAACTTAGAGACCTCCACTGCGGCGTCGATCGCCTGTGCATAGCGTCCATGTCTCTGATGCAAACGTCATCACGGGGAACACTAGTGCATTTACCAATACAGTTTCAGTCGCCTTCGTTATGGATTTATCTCGCGAAATTTTAATATGCTGGTACTCCGTATTACGAGCTAACTGAATTCGTTGTCGTATTTCCGGTTCGCAGCTCCCGTCGTTGTTCACGACGGGCTCCAGATATACTAACTGACTCCAGGTATACTAACCGAACCGAGAATTTCCAAAGACACATTTTCAGCAATTTTGTTTAAAAAAATTATTCTCCATACGTGTGAATTATTGTTTGAGACTTTCGTATTGGACAAAGACCAATAATATGTTGCGTCTAGACTTACGAACCTATTTCGGGCCAAACCGTATCGCGTTAGTATGAAATTCTTTTATAACAAAGTTAATACGAACAACAAATTTAAAATAATTGTAATAATTATTATAAAACTGCAAACATACAATATAAAACAAAATATTATAAATTCCGTTTTTGAATTATAAATTTTTACCAAAATAATAATAAATAATTTTTGAAAATACCATTTAGTAGACTGCGAATAGGAAATGAAAAGAAAATTAAAGTATAGTAGATGTACATACTGTTGTTAGCATATACCGAGTTAGGATCTTACCCCAACCGTCGTCCAAACTAGATAGACGGATCGTTTTATGTTCGTCTTAAAAACTGACACTCGATGGATTGCAACGAGCGGTTGCTGCTTCCGTCTATTCGGCGCTTCGCAACACCATATACACTTGTCTTTGCTGGTTCATGATAGATACGTATACAGCTTGGCTCACAAGTCTATACAAGGATATAGAGTGTAGCGTTTTGAGGCGCGGATTATTCTATTATAAGTACGTGATTAATAAAATTTATCCCGAGAATCTCAAGAGTTCCCGGGAATTTCTTAAATATTTGTCTCGTGTCTTCGGAATCAATAAATTGTCGAGCCTCTGCAACCCTACTCACAACCTCGTAGTTGCCAATCATTTTGGTGGCTGTTTGCTTCAAACGAGCATTATTTTGTTTTTTTTTTGAATTTATGCATAAACTATATTGACCGCTTTTCCGCTGGTTGGCCGCTATAAATGCAAAGTCGTCCGCGAAACGCGATTTGAAAATTTTATTTCCTCCTACCGTTACGCATCCAATCCAATCCTCTATGAGTTCAAAATAAAATTAAAGTACAATAGATGTATATATATATATATATACATATATATATATATACCGTTGTAAGCACGTAGAGAGTTACGATATTACCACTATCGTCGTCCAAACTAGACAGACTGCTCGCTTTGTGTTCGTCGTAAAAACCGACACTCGATGGATTGAACCGAGCGGTTGCTGCTTCCGTCTCTTGGGCGCTCGCAACACAATATACACTTGTCTTTTATAGGTTCACGAGGCGTAAGTATACGTCTTGGCTCGCAAGTTCAAATAAATTCAAATAATACAGAACGCTAAACGAGGCCATATAGTTTAGCAGCGTTGTGTATTATTTGAATTTAGTATTCATTTCGATTATTCACTGGCTGACGCGCGGATTATTCTATTATAAGTACGTGATGAATAAAATCCCGGGAAAGCCTTAAACAGTTGTCTCCTGTCCCGAGAATCAAAAAATGGTTGATACTCAGCAACCCTACTTACGACCTCGTAATTGCCACTAATTTTGGGGTCCATCCGATTCAGACGATCATTATTCTGGTGTTTTTTGGAGTTTATGCATAAACTATATTCGGCGCATTTCTGTTTTAATCTGTTCAGCACATCGTCAAGTTCATCCTGGTTCGCCGCTACAAGTGCAATGTCGTCCGCAAAACGCGAGTTGAAAATTTTATTTTCTCCCACCAATCCAATCGTCGATAAGTTCAAAATAAAACTAAAGTACCGTAAATGTATAATACCACTGTAAGTGCATACAGAATTACGATCTTACCACGGTCCGTTCGTGTCCGTCATAAAAACTGACACTCGATGGATTGCAGCGAGCGGTTGCTGCTTCCGTCCGTTCGGCGCTCGCAACAGGTCATTCACTTGTCTTTTATAGGTTCACAAGCGCTACGTCTACAGCTTGGCTAGCAAGTTTATACGAGGATGTAGACTGTAGCGTTCTGCGTTATTTGAATTTAGTACTCATTTCGATTATTCACTAGCTGACGAGCGGATTATTCTATTATACGTACGTGATTAATGAAATTTCTCCCAAGAGTATCGAGAATTCTCGAGAATGTCTTACACAGTTTTCCCAGGAATAAAAAAAGTGTCGAGACTTATCAACCCTACTCACGACTTCGTAGTTCCCGATAATTTCGGTATCTGTCCGATTCAGACGATCATTATTGTGATTTTTTTAGAGTTTATGCATAAATTATATTCAGCGATTTTCTGTTCTAATCGGTTCATCCTCAATTTCATGCCGGTTGGCCACTATAATTGCAATGTCGTCCGGGAATATTATTTCCTCCTACCGATATGCCTCCAATGTAATCCTCTAAGACGTATCGCACGATGTATTCGCTGCAGATGTTGAACAGCAAAGCAACATGATACATCCTTGGCGTA
>WYDF02215546.1:0-14110 GCA_009867245.2 Adranes taylori | reverse complement strand
CATCCTTCCCAACCCTTCCCCACTCCCATTTAGTTTTCAAACCCACTCATTCTCATGCCACTTATTTTCTGCCCTATCGCCCCCTCAGTACCATTTCTACACACTGCAACCAATGTTCTTGACTTTGCCTCCCATCTCCACAGCCTATTTCCTGCCAATACCTTTTGATATTTCATTGTTATCCTTTCTCTTCCCGTTTTTATTTTATCTCTGCCAACTTCAGTATCTAATTACGCGTTCGCTGTTACTGTTCAGTTAGGTCGTCTTCCGCTTTTACTCCTCAGTTAGGTTATCCTCTCATCTCTCCATTTTCATTATCACTGGTCTCACTTTTCTCCTCTCCTTCTCTTTTCTAATCCTAAATTCTCGCATTACACTCAATTTTTTCAGACACCTCTTTGTTTATTCCTTTTCTGTTATTTATCTCCTTTGGCATTCCATAAACTACTATCTTCAACTTCTTCTCCGTCATTAACCTAAGCTTTCCCTCTCTTCTATCTCCACGATCTTCTTTCTTAATTTTTCATTTTCAGTATTCCATTTACAAGTGTTCTCCATCATCTCTTTCCTTATACCCTCATTATTTTTTTATTTCCTTCATTTCATTCCTCATTCCTCTTCATTCCTCTTTTATCCCCTTCATTTCATTCGACTCCGTCCTAATTTCTCTTAATTATTTTATTATTTCTTTTTGAAACTCCATGCATTATCTCCACCCTCCACCCCCTCTGTTTTTCTTTTTAGTTCACTTCCTACTTTGTCTAAATTATCAACGCTCATGTTTAACGCGCTCCCACTACTCGATCTCGTTACATATTTACTCATCTTTTTTTTGTTATTTTACTTTTGTCTTTTTCTCTTTTTACTCAATCTTATTTTCTTTAAGTAACAATCCGTCTCAAATTTTTCACCAAAAGTGGCAACCTTCAGTCTATTGTTTACGTTTTTAAACCGATAATTTCTATGCGTATTTATGTCACAAGGCTCACGTTTTTCTGTTCTTCTTTTCCATACGCAATTAACTCTATCTTTTCTTCAAATTACTCCTACCCAGCGTGATTTTCTCGTTCTAATTCACACCACCACTTGCTCACTATAACCCTGCTCACTATATCTCTTGACTAACTTTTAATTTAGTCTCTATACTTCTCTTTTATATAACACGCGGAGCACACGTTTCTCACATCTTCCTCTGGTCTAGGGTAACCGCCCAAAAAACTCCCCCGAAAAACCACCCGGTGTACTAATTTTTCCTTTCATTATTAAAATTTACTATAAAACATCAAGTTAACATATCTCAATGAGATTAAAACATCATTAATAAATTTAAGTCATTAAACTAGCACGTGTCATTACTTTATTTGGCAAATATAGCATATTTTCAGAAATAACAACATAAAAATGCAAATAGAAACTACAACAGAACCTGAGCCGTCCAAAGGGCGATTCAAAATATTAAAACGAACACGTGTGGTAGAAGAAGGTATTCCTCAAGCCGCAAAAGGACCACGTCCTAGTACGAAACGTAAACTTAAATTAACGCGAACATATACATCAAAGGAAATAGCAGAAAATGTCGGCAGAGAATACGTATTGCTCGTCACGTTAAGAGATACATTTTATTTCATCATTTTTCTTATATTAGTTACTGTTGTATGCGTAGGTATGGTGAATACATCAATGTATCATATGACGAAGGTTTTAAAGGAACAATTAATAGAACAAAATAATTTTAATGATGTAAATAGCGCTTCTAAATTCTGGACTTTCTTGGAGAACGTTTTTAACAACAGTTTTTATTGGGATTATTGGTATTATCCGGAACACAATATTAAACCTACGGCCGAGACAGATAAAAATATTCTTTATGAAAACAAACTTTTGGGAGTACCCCGTTTACGACAAGTAAAAGTATTAACAACCTCATGTGAAGTACATAACTATTTCAAACGCATGTTTAAAGTTTGTTATGGACAATTTTCACGTACGTATGAAGATAAACGTCCCTTTGGTCCTAAATCTAATACGGCTTGGAAATATAGCGATGAGTCTGTCACTGATAATACTGCTTATTGGGGCTTTATGGGATGGTATCATGGAGGAGGGTTTTATATAGATCTACCAAACAAACGTGCCGAAACTCTAAAAGTCATAAAAGAACTTAAAAACAATCTGTGGGTCACACGAGGTACTAGAAGTATTTTTTTGGACTTAGCAGTTTACAATGCTAATATGAATATGTTTTGTGTAATACGAATTGCTTTTGAATTTCCACCAACCGGTGGTGTTATTCCTACATCAAATTTTCGCACTGTGAAGCTAATTAGGTACTTCAGTAAGATGGATTATTTTTATCTTGCATGCGAAATTATTATTGCTGGATTTATAGCTTACTATATATTTGAAGAATCATGGGAATTCGCATATTTTCGTTGGAAGTATTTTGCACGATTTTGGTCGTATATAGATATGACAATTATTTTCTGCGGTCTAATTTCTTACGCGTTCGGAATTTATTTATATTTTTTAGTTAAAAAACAAATCATTGGTGTTGTTACAAATAAATCAAAGTATTCAAGTCTTGAACATGCTGCTAACTTACAAGTGATGTTTAATTATTTAGTAGCCATACAATTATTTTGCGTCTATATTAAATTATTCAAATATTTAAACTTCAATAAATCTATGGCCCAACTAAATAATACTTTGAAAAAGTGTAGGAAAGATGTTTCCGGTTTTGGACTAATGTTCTTTATTA
Source organism: Adranes taylori (assembly GCA_009867245.2). Lineage (NCBI taxonomy): Eukaryota > Metazoa > Arthropoda > Insecta > Coleoptera > Staphylinidae > Adranes > Adranes taylori. The sequence continues at coordinate 11,352 of WYDF02215546.1, read as the reverse complement.
TTTTCGTTGCTTTTGCTGTTCTAGGCTATCTCCTTTTTGGTACTGAAGTATTAGGTTTTAGTAGTTTCTATATTGCTATGTTTACATTGCTGCGTACCATTTTAGGTGATTTTAACTATGTTGAGATTGAACGTGCGAATAGAGTACTAGCCCCTATATTCTTTTTGTGCTTTATATTTTTAGTATTCTTTGTATTATTAAATATGTTTCTGGCGATTATTAATGACACATATACCGATGTTAAAACTGAAATTGCCATCGCTCCAGATGAGTTACAAATGACAGGATTCTTGAAGAGAGGATACTATAATTTCTTGATTAAAAATGGTTGTCGCAAAACTGTCAAACTTAAGGAATTACAAAAGAATGAATTCAATATTACATCGGGTGAAATCCGCGGTGCATTAAAAAGAATTGGCTTCTCCGACATTGAAATCGAAATGTTTTTTCAACGGTACAATATTGATCCAAATGCTGAAATACAAGACTATGATATTCAGCGTTTAATTGATGCCTTAGAAGGTAAAACTGATTTGAAAGTACCGAAAACTGATGCGCCTAAGAAAACCGCAGATGGGAAACCACTTGTCGCTATCGATGATTTTATAGAACAGCAAGAACGATTAGATCAGATCGATCAAACGATTACGAAATTGACTTCTTCACTGAACCAGTTATTGCAGAGATTAGATGAATTGGAAAATGTGAAAAAAATTAAACTTGAATAATAAAGTTGCAAGTTAAACATTGTTTATATAGCAATTAATAGTTGATGTTATATTTAATATTATTAGTTATTTATAAAATAAACAAAAAAGTTATAATTAAATTGTACGAGTTTTGTTGTTTTGATTAGAGTCGCGTATTGTATCTGTATAATTTAATGACGATAAAAACCAAATTGAATTTCTACTCGAATTATCTGAACTAGTTTTAAATGGATTTATCATCAAAGAATCTGAATAATTATAAACATATTAAACATTCTGTATCGGCATCAAAGATTCAATAATAACAAGTTGAAACCCACACTCAACTCTTCTTCTGGAACACCCATTTGTTTCTTCAAATACGCAGGTTCAAACAGTTATGTGTTTCAAACTGTTTCTTGAAATAGGTAGTTCCTTAAAGAAACTACATGTTTTTTAAGAATTAATTCGGCTCTCGGAAGTGCAAGATTACACCCAATGCTTAGTTAACATCAATTATTAATGATGGATTTAAAAAGATGGACGTTACAGTTTCTATTTTTTGTGATCTGATTGCGACACGTGTTTAATAGTAATAAATAAATTGTGAATAGATCGATTAATAGTATTGTCACGTTTATTTTTGTGGCATGGAATTGTGTGAGTCCTAACTAGTAAATAAACTCTACTTCAAGTTAAAACCCATTCAATTCAACCAAAATCTTAATTGATTACTATTTATCAAGAGTCATTTGGATGTCATATATTGCATCTGCATACTTCGATTTTGATATAAACTTTATGCTTAATAAAATTCTATGTTTCGTCTTCTCATTTGTTTGTTGTAGTTTAGTTTATTTTTGTTACTAGCAACAACGTCGCAAAAAGCAGAAATTGCAATTTTTGACCGCAAGGTTTTTTTTAGTTTCTTTACATTTCATAAGTAGTAGATAGTCGGCCAACACATATAGATGTGCGCGCAAGCCGGCAAGTACTTAGTTTTCGTTTCATAGTTCTTAGCAAAAAAAAATCCCTCAGTTACATAGCATTCTCATAGAAATCGTTTCGTAATTAGAATAGAATAGAATAGAATAGAGGTGAAGTGCTAGTGCTTCTCTATTTCGACATTGTACAAACTACAAACAAAACCGCGACCATCCTTTCTCCTTGCGCCCTTCCCTATTTATCCTACCTATAATTTACCCGTGGTAAGTGTATACCAGAAGAAAACATCAGGTTAAGTACTTCACTAACAATAAATTAGATACAGACCATTATATTTCACAATAGATAGAGATTCTAATTGTTGGATATTACATTTCAACAAAAGATTGCAAACAGTCTACTATTCCTTTTTGAATTATTTTTTCAATTGTTTTGGCAAATATTAATGTTATTGTAATTGGCCTTTAATTTTCCATCTGCTTTTTTCTCCGTTTTGAGAATGGGAATTATTGTTGTTGATCTTTGTATTTCTGGGTATTGTCCTTTTACTATTGCATCTAGAACTAGTTTTGTTACTATTGGTGTAATTATATCCGCTACACCTTGTGATATTTCTGCTGTCGGTCCGCAATATACCGGTGATTTCTTTTTCAATACATTATGATATTTTATATTGGGGGTGCTTTTGCTTCCCAACGCGACGGGAAAGAGAGAATCTTTTTAATGGTATACGTAGTTATTTCCTCATACAGTACGGGATCATTCATACAGTAGTTACAAAATTCAATTCACTTTAAAACCCACGTTAATTTACTGCTTACGATATGAAGTTATAATCCCGTTCCCCAACACTTTGTAGAATAAAACACAAGCCTTTGCAATTGCTAATCTGGTGCGTACCTCTCAGGTTTAATTAGAAATTTATCTTGACAGTTAATGGTAATGCCCAGCCCTTAACAATGCACAAGCCTTAATACACAACCCTTAACAAATCATCCGTTACGAATAGAGGCTGATTAAATAAATAAATGCATAAACTTAAATGGTCTATTAATATTAATTTGGGTAAATGCTATATGCAAATAAAATAAACATTCATGCGTTAAAATAACTAGCGTTCTCACCAAAAATATGAAATGACAATAATATTTGTATTTATTTACTGCATGCGAAGAATCGATTAAAAAATTGTGTTCATGGTTCATCAAATTGGTTGCCAAATTATTTTTAAAAATATTCTACTTATATTTTTTGAAGTTCCCACCACCACAAACTTAATTTATAATTACACACAGTTACCTTATTAATTCATTTTAATTTATGTCAATAAATAAACTTGTTGCATAATCAATTCAATTTATTCAAAGAATTCGAACTCAAAAGGACTATTTAATTATTATCGAATACTACACACTACTCTGTCCCATATCTGGCTTATATAACATTTTCATTTATTCATGATTTATTCGGAATAAATTATGATTTAATTTAGTTTAATTCATGATTTTATTTTCAAAATCCTGTGTGACAGGGGTTTACTTTACACTTTAAAATTACCGACTATTTACTCTTGTTCTTTCTTTCCCACACGACTTCTCAAAATATCCTACCAAAATTATAATCAGTACTTTCCACCTCTTAAATTGCTATAATTTAATATATTTTCACTTATTTACCAATTATCCTACTCTACTAGTTACTTTCGGCCATAATGGATACATGCCTAATCCAATCCTATTTCTTGACACATACTTATACTATCACATGATACGCCTTCACTACTATTGCTTTATTACCGATTAGATCTATGCTCACTGATAACAGTACGCGTGCTATCTATTGATTATCACCAATCAGCGGCGATTCCCTTTGCTAGACATAATCTGTGTAATTGACGTCATCGACCTTGTTTTTATAACGCTGCTTTTCGATTCCCATGGTGAAATTGTAACTTAAGTAAGATGTTTTAAATGTTTTTTAATTATACTTAATTTCATAAATAGAAGTTTAAATGAAACTCTAAGTGTTTATAAACTCTAAGTAATATTTGCAACTAGTTCGTCTAGCACACGACATGCTTAAACCACTAAACAATTCAAAGAATATAGCCGTCCCGAATTCTTTATATAATTTAGAAGTATCAAGCGCACAAAACTATCCATCATAAAACTAAACCAGAACGAGAACAAATTGCCTCGTGACAATATTTCCGCTTCTGTAATAAGGTTCATATACATAGAGTTCTTATTATTCGTCTTTGATGTATTTATCGGATTCGAATTCTTTTTAGTAGCGTCTGCCACATTTCTATTTCTATCAAGACTTTTTCTTGTCTTTTTAAAATCTTGTTCATATAAATCCAAGACTTCGTCTAATAACAAAAATGCAACATGTGTTCCTGAAAGTTGATCTTGCGACGTCATTAAAATTTGGAGGTCCAAAAACATATTTCCATTTTTAACCAATTTGTTTTGAATTGTCCTTTTCCGCCAAAATTAGTTCTTTGATACTGCATTTCCTAATTTGAAATGAATGACAAAGAACAATTTGAATGTACAACATTCTAAAGTCACTAATTAATTGAATGCAAAATAAATGTACTTCATTTGATATGACAAAAATACGTTATAAAATTTATGAAAGGGAGAGTTCAGACCTCCTGGACCCCCTCCTTAGGTATGCCTCAGCTCTCTATTAGAGCCATTTCTATTTTATAAATACAATTTTATTAATCAAAATATTTGTTTAATTATTCTACATTCTTTTTCATTCCAGCTAGCCCTCCAAAAGTTTGAAAGAAATCACAGCCATAGCAAAACGTCGAGTTATAATTTGAGAGCCTTGCTATGGGAAGCAGGCTGTACCGTGAGCAACAAGGTTTTGGAATGTCTCGTTTTGAGGTTTGCCAAAAACCGTGTCGTTACTACTGAAAATTTTATTATGGCTATGGTTCGATTACATCTTGCTCATGGTAAGTTTGTAAAATGAATTATGGTAATTGTCCGCAATAATATTTAAGTAAAGCACGTCTTATTTACCAATTCAAACTAAATACTATGAAATGAAAGGTGGAAAAAAGCAAAAATAGTTTAAAAGCCATGTTAACTTTTAAAATATTTTTAAAATTATTTTTATGTAAGCCAACCGTAATTTACATAATCGTACTTAATCTAAACTTGAATTAATTAACATGTGAACTAAAATTAATATTATTGGATACTTTATTTTTCAGAAAGATATTTGAATTTAGACACCAAAATGAAAAGTAATCCAATTTCTCTGGAAGAGGTAAGAAAGCTAATAATATTCACCATAATTATAATTTAAAACAAAAATATCTAGTCAGAATTATTGCTTATGAGTATACCTGAATATTGTAAAATTTCTGGTTCGGCATAAAGGAAGTTCTAACATAATTGGAAGGAAGTTCTATTGCAGTTAATCGAGTGAATTTTTCGAGCGTTTCCTTACACTTATTGACATGATCCTTTTCGACCTTTGATCCCCTTTTCCAATATATTTAGTATCCACCTGTCAGCCATCTATGTTACAGATGGTTTTATATTTCCTAGCTATATTTAGTTTATTCTATCTCATTTACTAAGAGTTCCAAAATGGAACTCTTGCCGGCATCTGGAAACTTTACTCTACATTTTTTGTCTATACCTATATTTTCCATCTATATATAACCCATAAAAATGTTTAATTACACACAATGCGGAATTCATCAAGAAGAGAGTTTTCCATGTCTAAATATTCATTCAGTCATGTTGTTCACAGCATTCAGGTTTTTTTTTGCCGGAACACAAACCGAATCAGGTCGGTCTTTAGAAAATTCATCACTGACGAAAACACGGCTAGGATAAAATTCTACAAATCAGTTGTAAACAGTCTCTTCCGATTGTATATTATTACCGGAAGGCGAAAGAAATGATTCGCGCCATTGTTTTTGAGTTAGGCCTTTATTCAAGTCATAAAATATTATATAAAGATAACTTTCAGGAGAAATTTCTCACAAAATTGCTTTTTTCCAACGGCCACTGTAAACAAACTATTTGGTTCATAATTCTTTGTAATAAAATTCCTATTTTAGCTCCAACTTATTCTTTATTTATATATACAGAAACGATTTCAATAATGTACATTATCATCATCAGCCTTTCTTCTTTTGTAATAAGTAATTAGAGCCACATTAAAAGTTATAAGTTTATAAGTTATAAGATTTATCATTTTTTTTAAAGAGTAGATATAACCATGGTGCGAGTATAGGATGGTGGGCTCACGAGACTTATTTTATTTTCGTATCGGCCGCGCAGTGACGTCACACACGAGTATTTGTTGTAGTATACGCCTCTCGTTACTACTATTTCACGTTTGTCAAATTGCATAACGCAATTGTTTTTTCTGTTTTAACTTTATTTTTGGATCAACTTGAACAGTAATAATTAAAATAAAGTAGTACTTTTAATAGCTGGTTAGAAAATGTACCCGATAATGCAAAAAGGTGCTGTTATTGGCTGCAAAAGCCGCAATAAATTGAAAGTAAGAGCAGATATAAAATGTAGTAATTTTCCAAAGAATCTAGCAATGCAATGGGTCAACCCTTGTAAACGTACGGATAAGATCAACATTAAGAATGGCAAGTTTTCTATATACAAGCTGACTAATAAAAAACTCGAATTTGCCTAATAAGTTGAGTGTAGTTTGTTTGAAATAAATATTAATTTTAGCTGCTATCTGTTCCAAATATTTTGAGCTCAAATGTTTTTATGTACCTATGAAATACAAACTTTTGAACGGAAAGCCACGTTTAGAGATCGTTTAGAGAGTTGCACGAGGACACACCTCCAACATTATTTTTAACCAAAAACAATACAGCAGAAGAATCACCATACGGAACTAACAATATCAGTACTAAAAGATCGCAAAGAATGCAAAAAAGAATGATGCTGAGAGACGCAAGCCATTATTGCCGAGGTGATGCCAAATGACAGCAATAAGTATGATGGTACCATAATGGAGAAAACATCATTACTTACGGAGATGGAGCATGAGACGACAAATGTTAGTCTTCTCCAATTGAAATGTACGCATAAATGTTTTGTGTAATATTTATATGATTTTGATCAAACCAGTTTCTCGCATTAGCAAAAAACAAAATCCTTTTCTAGGCATTTCTTTATTTTTTAGGAAAGAACTATAAAATAGTTTGGAGACCATGAAAAACAAATATTTTTAATGCAGAAAGAAATTGTTTCGCTAAAATACAAAATGAATGCTTGAAAAAAGATAATACAGATCTTAATTCTACATTATCAAAATTTCATGATGCTTTAGATATTCATTTCACTCCAGGACAGGTTAAACGAGTAGTTAATCCACATATGAAATTTTCTTCCTGGGATTCACAAGATATCTAGCCTGCAATCTCCTTGAAATTTTCCTGCAATCTCCTTGCGAAGTGCAAGGCCAAAAGGCTGTAGGTATTTAAGACCTTATGGTCTTCCTTGGCCAGCCTTAAGTACTTTAAGGAGAAAGGCTTTGAATCTCCAACTGAATACTGGCATACTGACTGATATTATAAAACTGATGAAACAAAAATTCTAAAGAGTAAGTGATAGAGAACGCTTATGCTGCATATCATATGATTAAATATATATTTCAAATAAATTATGCTTGGATCAAAAATAGCAGCGGGTGTTTAGCCTACAAAAAGAGCAGCGGGCATGTTAAGTGGTCATTGTAAGAGGTTAGTGTGCACGTTGGAAGCAACTGGTATACTATAATTTTGACACAAGTATAAAAAATATTTAATTTGAAATAATAATTCAGCTACATTTTGCAGCATATACTGTTGTTTCAACAACTAGTGATATTGGTATCAGAAATGTTTCTCCTTGGGAAGATCTAAAGTATTTCTTTTTGGAGACATACCTCGTATTGTCAAATTGCTAAGAAATCATTTTATTGATAAAGGATATAACATGAATAACAAAATTTATAGACAAGAGCTGCATTAAAAAGATTATATCGTCTTCAAACGATAAATAGAAAATTGTCCATAAAATAAGTAGCTATTATTTGAGTTTAAGAGGAACTGAATGACAAAAGATTAGACCTACTGCACAATTTTTTTCACATACTGTGGCGAAAGCAGAAGAGTGGTGTGGTATGAATGCCTTTTTGGAAATCATCTCCTCGAGAAAAACGAGTGAATTTTTAAAATTGATAAATTATTAGTTCCAGGGGAACACACGCATTTGGAATCAACTTGGATAAACAGTTTAAATTCTTAAAGAAATATCCGATATCATGTCTAAGCTGAACGCTGGAAGTCACAAACGTCTTCATCCTTTTCAGAAAGGAAATTTACTGTAATTTTACAATAATATTTCTTTAACGGTAATGTACCAATACTTACGAAACAATTATAATTTCGAGTATGTTTTAACGTACACATTAAATCAAGAGGTTTTGGAAAACTTTTTAACATTCGTGCTATGGGGGGGGGGGGGGGGATACAACTGATCATCCAACGCCTCTGAATGTAAAATTAAGCTTGCGGTTGTATATTCTTGCAAAACATTCATTTGCAATATTTTCCACGAATAAAAATACTGAAGACAGTACAGAAAATTGTCTGCGAGAGCCATTACAAGAAAAACACACTAATTTCGAACCGTGTGCTTGTCAGAGAATGTGTTTAACAATATCCTTTCATTAGTATGTAGCATTAGTATGTATCAGAGCTGAACCTACATGCAGCGACCCGAAGTACGTTCACGCTACAGTGCCCAACACCGGTACAAGCCAAACCACACACTCTAGTGAAGGGATATAAGGAAATTTTGCAACATCGCGAAATACGTTGAACTTGTCGGGTGACTCTAGCGTACATCAAACCTGAGCACATAAACAACGTCCCGGACCGAGGTGACGTTGCCCGTGCACAACACTGATATAAATCATAACTATACACTCTAATTAGAAGGGTAAGGAGTTTTTATCAACAGCCATTAATTCGTTGGTGTTGACAGGTGACCAATTCTAGCATACGCCAAAAGTGAACACTTATGCAACGCCTCGGAACCAGTCTCGTGCACCACGTTGGCATAAGCCACAACTATACACTCTAATAAGCGATATGTGAAGGAATCGCGATGTAACGCCTCGAAGCCCGTCGACGTTACTTCTGCATAGGAGAGCGGTAGCGGAAAGGAGTGACACTCTTCAAAAATAAAATAACGAAAAAAATGCAAAATATTAAACAATATATGCTATACAATTTTTTGTTGTTCTCTGTTGTAAAAATCGTCATATACACAAAGCGACAACAACAGGTTCCACGAATTCGTGTTGACCTTGTAGCAGCATCTTTTACATACTGATTAGACTCATGTGAAACTATAGGTCTCATCATCAGTACTGAGTGGTTCTGACCATCAGCATCTAATCAGTCGCGTGTGGAACGGCTTTAATAGCTTCAACCATTTGATAAAGCAAGAAATGCTTTGCTAAAATACCAGACGAAAATAATTTGACTATGAATTATTACTATGTCACTAGAATATCGTGTAAAACTCTATTAAAGGCCGTTTGCCTAAAGTCTCTGGCCCTCGCTTATATAATAAATATCTGCTTTTATTTTTGATTTTGAACTATTTATAATTGGTAAAAATTTTGTATTCATGACTTCTGTTTTTATTTTCAGATGATACTGATGACAATCTATTCTTAAATATGAATCCAAATTTTTTGATGCCAAAGATTTTTAATACATATTTTTATCATAGTCCTATAATATTCTAAAAATTCAATTTAAATTGAATTGTATCTAATTACAACATTTTAAGTTTCGTTTTGATCAATATTAGAATACGAGTATTATTTTTTAGTTTTAGATTTCAACTGACTTTGTACCTTACATAAAAAGCAGAAACGTTTAATAATCTTGTTATGTGCATAACATTGCATTATTTATTTATTATTCTATATATTTTAAGTTGGCAACTTAAAATATTTAAACAAAAATTAAACCTAACTAGTAAATCATTATACTTATATGGAATCAATGATTTGAATTTTGCGATGTTATTCATCATTTTTTTTTTAATTTAAAATACCTGTGCTTGTTATTGAGTAAAATTAATTTATTTCTACTTTGTAAAATACATAATGTTATTGTTTTGTTAAAATTATTTAAATATTCGCGAATAAATAATTGAAATTAATTTTTATTCTTTTATTTTATATATTGTTATTAAATTGTGTTTATTAGCAAAAAAGTCTGGCGTCATTTCGTTTACGCTTTCACGTATACTCCATAGAATCAGTATAGTGATAAACATAAGGAACAATTAAAGAAAAAGTGCAATAGCAGGGAAAATACGAGTAGAAGGGAAAAGGGGGAAACTACTCCGGCTATCATTTCATTTATGTAAAATAATGGGATATAATTTATGGGATATAATAGAGATGTACTGGGATATAATTTTTGTTATTGTAATTCGTATCTGATTTGTATATGTTGTAATTTGTACATGATTTGATGTCAATAAAGGTTTATTTAATTAGAAATATTGGGGGTGTAACGTATTATTCAAGCAATATTTTTGGGTTGCTACTATCTGGTATTGAGGACTAACCTTAGAAGATAATATTCGCCATAGGTATAGATTCTTTCATTTGAATAATTACATTTTTAATTTATGCAATATGATATTTACGAGCACTTCAAAAAATTAAGATTACCACAATTGAACGAACCACGAAATTTTTGGAAAATGGTGTGAAAACAGTCTGATTCTAAATTTAACAAAGACGTCAATCATTATCATGAATAACGCTTCTTATCACTCGACATTTCTTTAAAAAACAGACAGCATACATCTCTATGGAAAAAGGAAGAAATGAATATCCAGCTTAAAAAATACAAACATTGATTTTGATGATAACGACTTACAACCAACTTTGCTCCAAAATTGCTTTTCAGTATAATAGAAAAAAAAAATTATCGCGAGGACGAATAGCGCACAGTTATACAACAGTGTTTTAAGATTGACACTATATCATTGTCAATATTATCCAATTTAAATGATATGTGAGATCTACAAAACAAAATTTAACAAGGAAATTCTCTCAACTTCTGGAAAACATGAAGACGTGCTTACGGTTTTGGCAGAGAATGTTACGTTCAATAACAAATGATATCTGACAAAATTTCTGACAAATAAATTTTCATATATATCCCTTTGTTCATTTACACCGTTTGCAATTTATTGGTTAAAGTTTCTTTAATTTAAATTTTTTTTAATATGCCTTACTTTTTATAAAAAAAATATAGTCACACCAAAAACAATACAGTATATAGATGGATAGCTTTATTGCAGCTGTACTGCTTAAGTCAACATGTCAACTTGATTACATAGCAATAAACTGTTATCGGATTATTTGACTGCATGTAAAGTAATAAAATTAATTAATTAACTTATAATAATCCCCTAGTATAAGATAAATTAATCAATCAAATTTAATTCAATATTATATAATTTAGTAACGAGAGAAAAAATGTAGTTTTATCTTCATTGAATCAATGAATGCCCGCATGGAAAGGAGCGAAAGCCAGAAATTCCACATACATTCAAAAACCTGCCGGGCGCGATAGCGGTACTTTGCTTTGTCTGGCACGGAAATTGCGAAAGACAGAACAAGTTCTCAC
>WYDF02215435.1:0-21287 GCA_009867245.2 Adranes taylori | reverse complement strand
TTCTTGTTACTTCGCTGGTGTTAAACGCCCTGATGTCTTTCCTGATAGCCTTAGATATATCTTTGTTTAATGTTCTATGTCGTCTCGCATTTCTTCCATGTTTATCCGGCAGTTATCGTCTTTCTTTCATAATTGGAACTCTAATGGAACTCTAATTGTAATATGGATATCTGAAGGAGTTCCTAAATACAGATATCAATAAATATCATTTTACTGCTGTTAATGCATATCTGCCTATATTTACGACCTACTTCAGAATGACATGCAACAGCAACGTGTTACATAAAAGCGGTATGGTGCTTATATAAAGAAATAATACTAGAACCACGTTTAGCTTCACGTAATATGTCTGACCTCCAGTATATAAAGGATGAGAGAGGAAATTGCCTACGAATATTTTAATGTTGTAGCTATAATTGTGTTGAAAATTGATGAGTTCATTTTTAGCCCACCAGGAATTAACAGTATTGTCCTTAAAGAATTCATATACCCATAGGTGTAATTATCCCTATAACATTTTGTAATAACTTAAGCAAATCATAATTTAAAATAGTCACATAATTTCAACTTTTCGTAAATCAGAGTCATTTTCAAGATAAAGCACTTGAAGTTTCACTACAAATGTGTGACAAATTGCGTGCAATTTTAACCCCCGCCCTTTATTTTCCCATTTGCGAAAGAGTTATGATTCTTATAATATCTTCATTGTAATCACCTTCGTGGTATAAATTTTCGTCACTAAAGTTCCATCAAATTTCAAAAACTATATTTTCTAAAACAAAATACGAAACATTTTTAGTTATTTTAATGCGTGTCTTAATACAGAACTGTACGTAAGAAACTATAAAAACGATAAAAAGCAAAGCATTAAACAGTTTACATCTTTAGCATCGTTATTACATTAGAATTCCATTATTCTCATTTTACAAAACGAAATTATTTTCAAATGAATCCTATCTTCATCAGATTACGAGAATTCTCTCCCTAACCACTAATCCCTTTAGCATACCATATAAAAAAAGGAGAAACGATATATGAGGGACAGGTTTGTAGTTCAGCTTGCATAAGTCACGGGCGCGCGCTCCTCAATACATCAAGAGCAAGTTAAAAGCCTTGCGGCTGTTTAAGGGATCTCCCCAACATGAGATCCCTTACTTCAAATTAATTTATGTTTATTACAACAAACAAAAAACGAACGATAGGTTCCCCTTCGTTCTCCGTGCAAAAGGACGAAATACTGCTAGCTGGTTGGTTTCGGTTGGCTGCTTGTCTATACATTGTTTGTTGGAGCATCTAATGAGCAACAAAAGTAATTCTTACGAGGTTAAACTGTACTAAATTACTCAGTGTAACATTTTGTATATACATATCTGTATTCAACATATCTGTATCTGCATATCTGTATACACATATCTGTATCAAATGTAACATCTCATTATTATCGTAGCAAAATAATATTTTGTTTTTCTTGTCAATGATATCTATTGTTTACTTTTGAAACTTAGTTTATGCTATAAAATAATTTGTCATGAACACTTTATTAATGGAATCAAACCCTTATTCAAATACAATACGATGTAAGTTCGAACAAGTCCTACACAATTATAATTATTTATATATCGTTAGCAACTTGTAATATTTATAGTACAATCGATCTCAACGTTAATACTACCGATCTCAATGTCAATGAAATCTAACTTACTTATACCAGTATTGTCACGTTATTTTAGAGCGGAGGGTTGTTCTCCCCGACGTGACATAGGTGAGAGGGGACTTTTATATGGGTTAGCGTAGCAATCCCCTGCTCACAATTATTGGTACCTGAACTACATCGATATTCTGAAAGATAACACTTTAGTTAAGCTACTTCTAGCAAAGTTCTTAATTGAATAATTGATGCGAAATGATCCAATCTAAATCCCCCAGGTAGCCCCACTTAATTTAGAATAAAACACTAGGCCGGACCATCGCTAAGGTGGACGTACCGTTTTCTAAATGTGCCTACAGTGGCTGAGTAATTACTGGCAACATCAATCCTTAACGATAGTCATAAGCCCTAATAATTCAGGCAGCAGAAATGAAGCAGTTATTAAACATAATCAAATCTTTTTGGTCGTTAAAAATGTTCACCTACAATCTAATGACATGCTCATTCATTCCCATACGTAAAATAAAATTATCAGCGCTTTGCAATTAATAAAATAAATCAAACACTTGAATAAAAGTGACTTTATGATTTGTTCAGTTACATCAAAGAAATATTCAACTAGGTATAACGTTTGACAGGCGCCCAAAATTACTATTACTTCCCCTTGTGGGTGAACCGTGTTTATACATCTCAGGTCCCCTTCCAAAATCCGATATGCATATGTTTCACCATGATTAATTTGTATCTCATTTCCGCATTCTAGAACATTTTCTATAACACCTCTGTGATATCGGTTAATGGACTTTGTTCCCATGCATAGCTTCTATGTACAATTGATTTGTTTAAGATGTAATAAATTAGCGTAGGGTATAATCAATAACTAATATTTATCTTTGTTCTTTGATCATAAAATAGATCTATCGTAAGTTACGCAATGACTGTCACCTTATCTAAATTGTTATTTACAATGCTAAACCTTTTATGGCGTCTAATTATTTTAACGTATTTACTATATTTGTGAATACTTAATGCTCAGTCCTTTTACATCAACCTAACTAGGATGTAAAACTCTCCACGTTACAATATAATCAAGCGTATCACTGTGTCGAAAGCTGCTTTGATCAAATATAATCGTTTGGATATAATCGATTATATTTGTAAATTATACAATCGTTTCATTTTCATGAGTTTAGTTACATTTTTAGTTTATGTAAGATTATGGTTCTTTTTTGAACGTGTCTTCTGTGGTACATTTTATTGGTTAAGCAATATGTACATCTATCGATTAATATAATTTCTAGTGCAATCAACTTTATTGCATCATTTATATTTCGGTTCGTTTTGTTACATATACTACTAAGTTGAGGAGGTTGAGGAGATATGGTATGGTTTCAGGAGGCTTTAGGATTCTCCATCCTCTTCATCCTGGAATTAGTTTTGAGTGGTTATGTTCAAAAGTGGTGCAGATAACTTGCAGGAGGAATATTATACTATAGCATTCGCTTTACAGACAAGGAAACCTGCAAAACCTTTCACATAGCATGATCAAATGCAGCTTGTATCATGATTGAGTAGATTAGGTGATTGGTTTGGAATGAGGTATGAGGTGATTGGTACGTCCAAATATTATTTCATATTTATTACCTTTATTACCTGATTAAAGTTAACTCGTTATCTTCATTCTTTGCTATTAGCACAAGGTGTCTTAAATGTATAATCAATTTTAGTTTCGTAACCGAGTGGTTAGTTTTTAGAAAACTTTATTTGGTACGAATATAGAATAACTTAATAAATTAAATATTTTTTAATATAAACTTATTTTATTAATTCTTCTTGACACACGTTATAATTGATAAAATTACTATTAGTATTCAACAACGCAAATTTTAATTTGTTGAATAATTAATTAATAATTTTTTAGTATTTAAAGAAAATAATTTAATTGTTTAAATAATTTAGTTGTGAAACCACGGTTTACAATTATCAAATTAGCAAAGGTTTACAATTATAAAATTAGAATTAAGAATTCCTATAAAATATAGCGTTGAATTAATTATAGCATTAAGAATGCTTAATGTCGAAGCGATTATTAAGCGACTAAAATTAAATGAGAACAATAAATCAAGTCACGCAAAGTCTGCTTAGTAAATTATGTCTGGAAAATAATTATTCATCAAGTTTAAGGTGCCATACGTATTCAGTCCACTTGTCTAGGGCTTAGTTAGTATACTTAGAGAATCGCTTAATAATAGATTTTATCTTCTAGACTTTATCGTTTAGATTTTATCTGGACAAAAAGACTTAATCCTATTGCTACTAAGAAATTTCTTGATATAAATTTCTTGGCATAATTTTTATATAAATTTTGTAACAAAACAGATATGATGAATAATTAACACATGTTCAAGGTTATCTTCTGAACATAACCTTGAACATGTGTATCTTTTAAACATGATGTCTAACTTTTGAACATAACCACTCAAAACTAATTCCAGGCTGAAGAGGATGGAAAATCCTAAAGCCTCCTGAAACCATACCATATCTCCTCAACCAGTCCATTACTAACTGGGAGTGAAGTTTTAGTGGGTGAAAATCCCACACTGTTGGATGCAACGGGCATCCTTAATATTTTAAAGATTCTCCACTTCCACGCAAAACAAAAAAAAATGGACATGCCAAATATTTTCTCATAATTTATCACTTTACGTACGGATACGTCATATCAATTTATACTAAAGTTTCTAAAGTTATCTCCTCTATGCATTAAGTTTCATATCTTAATAATGCCGCGATCCAAGAAAGTTTCGACAGACGTACGTGATATAATCGTGAGTAAAATATTATTTTGAGAAACAGAAGGCTGGATATCCTCTTCTTTCGCTTAGTGCTGTTCAGCAACGGACTACAGATGCATTAAAAAAATAGTCAGACTGTCTGAAAAATTTGCTCACTTTCCGCCGTCGAGCAAAACAAATTGAGCTAAGCAGATAGACAAATGACTAGAAAATGCAGTAAAAAGGGAAATTAATAATTTGATTTATAACATTTATTCTAATTCTGAAATCATATCACTAGATAAACTACTTTTATCAAATAAATGAAAAGCTGTTGTGTGGCATTTCTTGGACTTCACTTTGGATGTTATTAGAATGTTTGGAATATCGATAAAAAGTTGTTGATGAAAGGAAATATTTGGGAGCAAAGTCATGTAATTGCCAAGAAATGTGAATTTCTTTGAATTTATGTGAAAAACCTCAGAATGGTACCGTTTCAAAACTAAACAATTAGACACAAGACAACAAGAACTATACAACAGAAATGTCCACAAATAACAAACGTTATATTATTTTAGCTGCAGGTTGTGCAAGCGGATTTATAGAAACCTGTAATTTGATATTTACAAGTATTTCAGAAAGTTTAGATTATCACGATTCAATGAACAACAAATTTTTGGAAAATGGTTTGAAAACAGTCAGATTCTAAATTTAATAGCGCTGTCAATCATTGCTATGGATAACGCTTCTTATCACTCACGACTTCTTGAAAAACAGCCTACATTTTCATGGAAACAGAAAGAAATAACAAACTAGCTTAAACAAAACAACATTGATTTTGTAGATACGACTTAAAGTACCTTTGTTCCAAATTGCTTTACAGCATAAAAGAAAAAAGAACTTATCGCGTGGACGAAATAGCATACAGTCATGGGTACTGTGTTTTAAAATTGGCATCATGTTATTGTAATATAATCCAACCGAAATGAAACGGGGTACCTGTAAAAAAATATGTAACAATGAAATTCTCTCAACGTCTGGAAATCATGAAATCAGAGTCATAGAAACTATTGCATCTCATTATTGGATAAGCGTTTAATATATTAGAATACACAAATGAGCTTTTGTGGCCATGTATATAAAGTTATACTGACTATTTATAGCAGATATTACCTTCTAAGGTTAGTCCTTAATACCAGATAATGGCAACCCAAAGATATTGCTTGAATATTACGGCACACCCTCAATGTTGCTACACTGAGTATACGGAGTACAAAATAATATTACGTAAACTACATACGCCATCTTCCGCAGAATCAAAAACACTATAGGCACGTAAAGATAAAGAACTCTGAATTACCGGCATGCATTTCAAATTTGGTATTAATGTTAAAAATGAGTCTCCGAAGCAGCCCCCAGTGCCATACCTAATCAACTTTAAATTTCGTGCTACTATGAATAAATATAACACAACGTGGCGTCAAAGCGCTTGATTGCATTCAACAAGCGCCATTTCGGGCTGAATATTCAGCTCTAAAGGCAACCAACAATGCAGAAATCTACGATTATCGGTAGAGCCATTTTTTTGTCATTTTAAGCGAGAGGAATGGTGATTGCGCCACTAGCATAGCATACCCACTTTTTGCCGAATTGATATAATAAAAAGGTAAATGCGCCAGGACCTACTGAACAAAAATGGCGAAGAAATTCGCAATTTATACTACTACTTGAAAGGTATACCTGTTTGCACCACATTAAATCCCGGCGCATTTACCATTCCGGAATATTTTTTATTAGATACTACATCAAATGGTGGATGATTCAGGCCTTACTGAGCAACGTACGGGTCGGTAAAAAGTGGGTGTGCTATGGTAGTGACGCATTTACCAATCCCCTCGCTTATGTGATAGAATGTATTAATATATTGGCAAATGCTTCAGATCTTATTGACCAACCTTACTACAACTTAATAAATCTTATGGATATATTTTAATTCCGCTGCTGTTTTTGGTTTTTAAAAGATTACAAGAACGTATGATAGTACTGAAAATGCAAGTATCCGATAGGACTAAACACTCCATTCTCTGAAAAGGAGCACGATACATTTAATTATTTGCTTGATAAATTTGTGAAATAATTGGAATTTTTAGTTTACATTCTCGACTATTTCAATATGTACAAAATGTCCTTCGTCCGACCACATGGGATACTACACTAAAAATAATGAAATTCTGTGCAGAAAAACATTTTTACAAAAATGCGTTGTTGCATATGTAATATGCTTAAAATTATCAAAATAAATACCTAGTCATTAATAAACTCATCATCCGATTATTAAACATTGTCATATTCTAAAAAAATAATCAGAATATTAATGTTGCAATTAACTTACGTTTCATAAACTGAAATTTTGTCGCAAAGAACAGACAATATTTTGTAAAAGTATCAACGATAAAAACCGATCCTCAATTAAATTGTGTTGTGTGCTATTTCGACATGCCGTCACGTCACGTTAAATTATGGTTTCTCGTTAGTTGCCGTAAAAGTATTTTTATTTGTTTAGCCTTTTTTACGTCAAATTTTATTTAGGGTAACTCTCTTCATGATTTTAATATCATATTAAAAATATCCAGGACTCTTTCAAAATAGGTAAATACAAGGACCTTACTTTGTTTTTTAATGCTGTTTTAATGACTCTAAACAAATTATATTTTGGTTAATCTTTTAATAATTATTTAATGTTTAAATAAGAAAAAACTGCAACGGTTACTTACGATACCCTAATATCTTATATACTGGAAGTCAGAAACTTTTCTATGTACTAGAAAGATGTTCTACTGATCCTTTTACTGTAGAACTAATGTAGTAATTCAATCAGCTCAGCATTTAATTAACTCTATAGTTGCGTAGTTTGCATGTTTTTAAATTTTGTATTTTGATGTCCCTAGTAAGGCTAGTGATAAATTTGTAATATATTTCGTGTATACGAACATTTATTTAGATGTCATTTTAAAAGGTAGATGTAGGGAAGAAAGTAAGCCAACTCAAGCGATCGAACCCATTTAGATCAAAATTTTGTCCGGAAAGAAGAACAAAAACCAAAGAAATGTAAATAATTACACCAATCGAAGAGTAAAGGAAATATAAAAATACAAAGTTAAGTATAATCAACTCAAAACACAATTAGGGTATGAAATCAAAAACCACGAGAGCGCTAGATTGATAATAACAAAGAAGAAAACTTGGGAACAATACATAAGAATAAGATGCTCCGATAACAGAGAGGAGAGAAATAACCCAGACATTAGTACCGATAATTTGGTAATCTTAGAATTTGAAGTAAATTTGTCGTTTTTTGCCATTAAAATCGACAAAAAACGAAAATCTCCTGGGAGCGTCAAATGCTTAAGATCCTTTGGAAAGCAAATATTATGAATGAGGAAGTATTAAGACGCATCGGTCATGGAAGAAACCTTATGGCCATAGTTGAAGTTCAAACATCATCGTACTTCGAAATGAGAAGTACGAAGTATTGCATACCATCATGCAACGACGAATCGACTGCAGTAAAGGAGTTAAAAGAAAGAAGGGATCATAGCTGAGAAATATACGATACTAGACCAACATGAATGTAGAACAAGTAATCTATGGATTCAATGTGTAACTTTCGCTAGAAGACGACATGTGAAGAAGAAGAAGAAACAATTGGCATATGTGGCATTTGAAAAGCATTGGTAGATTTAGGGAAGAAATTAAGCGAGCTCAAGTCCATTTCAATCAAAAGTTTTATTACAGCAAAATATTTCATAAAAGGTTTTGAAATTGAGTGTGGTCTTGCCTCTGACAATATCGTTTATGTAATGTCAATAGAATTCACAAGTAAAACTTGGACAATATGCTATTTAAAATCATACATAAAACCAACACAACAACAGCATGTACCTAAATATTACACACAAAATTGTAGCAAGAAAAAAACATGAGAACAAATAAATTAAATGAATCGAAAAAAGAACGAACAATAGAAGAATAATTATATATCGATCATTTGACTGCATTCAGGAAATAAGTTGATACGAGAAACCGTTTGAAAATAGAATTTTAATTCTGTAATATATGTGGGGCTTAGAAGAAAAAAGTGAACCTGTAGTTCCATAAATATATAAATTAATATATTAAAAATTACGTTATCAAAGTAGTATAAAATTTTAGTATATGTATATAACATTGACAGGTGGTTACCTTATATAAAACAAATTAAACTCGTGAGTTGATAATGTACATAGGAAACGTTTTAAATCTACATTTCAACGTGGATCTCGCAGTTTTTCACATAAAATTGACACCGAATGTAATTTGAAAAGATTTATTTTGTTGATATGTAAACAAACAGATATTTTTACAAAATGGAAGATATATTTTCATTTCAGTTGTCTCTACCAAATAAGCTAGAATCTTGTAAACCTAGGATTTGTCATCATATAAATTAAGTTGTACATATATTTTTATCTTTCATATACCATATACGTTGTAATACCTATAGGTATATGAAAGATATAGGATTCATGTTTTGAGAATTTCAAAGGTGGTGGGGGAGGCGGAGTCATAAGCAACAATTTTTCATGTAAAAACTTTTTGTTGCTCCAAAAAATAAAAGAAGGGTCGATTTTTCGGTGGCTGTATGTATGTACGAATGTATGTTCAAGAATATCTCTTTCCCTATGGCACCTATCTGGATGAAATTTCGTAGACAGTTGTAGATTATGAGCCCGCAGAACGATTCTTTCATTTTTTTTTATAAATCCAATATGGAGGACAGGTGCCAATTTTCTTATTCAGAAATTTCATATGCTAACCAGGAGGCTGAAATTTTACAAACATATAGTACCTTCTATTATGCGTGGAATAAAGAAAGTCCCATATTGGCAAATTGTATAGGAAGCGGTCTTACCACGTTGAAGTTTAACAAACTCTTTGAAATATCGCAAGAACAATAAAATATACGACATCCGAATAAACTTTATTGTATAAGCAATATAAAGGCTGTAACAAAGTCATTGGTCTTATAAAAATAAGGTTAAATAATTTACAGAAAACCCCTGTAAATATTATAAAATAAAGTTAATGTAAGTATTAAGTAGGTGATGTCTGTGCACATATGATTTTATGAGGGAGAAATGTTATAATAAATACTAAATCATATATCAAGTAAGTTGTGAAACATATGCGTGAGTTCCTGATCATTCAAGCAACAAGTAACATCTATATACCAGCAGCCAACATTAGTCCAGCGGCAGCTCTATCAACATCACACGTATACACTTCAAAGAGTGTTTTAATAAGATTTGGTAAGATATTTTGCTATTATAAATGTTTGTTTACATTAATTTTATTGCACTCTTTCACTCTGTTTAATTGGTAATTTATTTATTTATCAAACTAGTGGAGTCTGTATTGCCAACTCACGCCTGAAGTGAGAGTTCGTGCTACGCATTCAAGCGAACTTACCAACCACGCCTGATCTGAGTGTGTTAAGTGATCTTACGGTAGTTTTCCTTGTTTGTATATCATTGAAGTGTGTATTACCAACTCACGCCTGTACTGAGGGTTGGTTCTACTCATTCAAGAGAATCTAAAATCTAACATTCACACCTGAACTGAGTATGTTAGATAGTCTGAAGGTGGTTTACCTTGTCTATATACCATTTGGGTGTGTATTGCCAACTCACGCCTGTGCTGAGGGTTGGTTCTATGCATTCAAGCGAACTTAATATTCACGCCTGATCTGAAGCTATTAAGTGACCTTACGATATATTTTCTTTGTCTAAATGCTACTGGAGTGTGTATTGCCAGCTCACGCCTGTACTGAGACTTGGTTATAAACATTCAAGCGAACTTAACATTCACGCCTGATCGGAGAGTGTTGAGCGATCTTACAGTGGTTTCCATTTGTGCAATTGTATATGCTAATAATTCGATTTATAATGATTTACTCTGTTTGATATAATAATCACTCGTTCAGCTGCAAAAATAACTCTGGAAGACCTTAGAGGAAAAGTGTTCGCCACAAACAAGTATCCCTCAAGTAACGAAGTGTCTTCTCATACAAAATATGTACCCTACAGTTTAAAATTGTGTGTAGAAAAAATTATATTTGTTAAAAACCAAGTCCCGAAGTCTACTCAAAACATTTCCGCTTTTTAGAAGAAAGTATTATTCTGCATGTGCGCCCGCATTCATACACTTCTCTCCAATTTGCTTTGTCCGTTCATCTACACCGACATTTTGGATTACAGCATTTAATAGATGTTCTTTCAGCATTAGCAACTGGTATTATGTACAGCGCACTTCAAAAGTTTCTTTCATCAATTGAGCAATATCAGCAGTCAAATAATTGTGAAAAAGGATATGTTCAACTTATTTTTGACGATGCAAGTTTTAATACTAGAACTAGAGATGGCCATTATACTTTTCACAGCATGCAAGGCATCAAGTGCGACACTCCAGCATCTGTTTTTCCTCAAAAGACAGAAATCCTCCGAATCCCATCCGTACCTTATGCAGAGTACACAGGAAAACTTGGAAATATACCAGAATTTTATTTTGCTAAGTCATCACGAGCATTAAGGGTTAAAGTACTGGAGGAACTAAATGTAATTAAAAATCGTTGAACTGACACGTATTTGAAAAGTTTATTGTTACTTGACCTTCTTTGGGCCTCACAAAAAAGTTAGTCTTCAGAAACATTCTCAAATTGGAATGCGTATAAGAGTTCGGCCGTTGGCACTACAAAACCATAGTTTTCCAGCAATGTAATTACTCTGTCATTCATTAATTTGGATACTAGTCGTCCCAGTACAATTTATTTAGCAATATTGTATGCTCAAGACAAAGTGCAAAGCATGGAATGAAATCTACTATTATAATATTTGAACAACCTGTATACCTAAAAGCATTCTAAATAATTTCATGATAATTTCAATAAGAGCTTTCCACTCTTATTTTAAGGTTGGGCGGATTTTGCTTTTTAATGCCATTTCTCGTTACAATTGGATACCTAAATGAGCGGAAGTGGGTTAGACAATGTGCTATCCAGAGTATAGGTTAAAAATTCGGTGGCATACATTCTTCCCGGACACGCGTCCCATCCATGTAAACGCTGAAGTAAACAATCTTGATGCACTAGCAGCAAAATATCGCACTAGTAAACGTTGCGCTGTTAACACATCGTAGAAGGTAGGAAGTACACGGTTAGATTTTCCATATAGATTTTTATAAATGTATACTGATAGATTTTATATGTCATATACCATGTAAGTAGTACATATAGGTACATGAAAGATATGGGATTTATGGTTTGGAGTTTTTTTTTTGTCATGAATGATTGAGTGATGAATCATCAATCAACTACATGTCATGTTTCTGTATATGTTCATTTTTATATGACACTGAGGGTTCGGATAGTTACTTTTCAAATGGGTATGAAACACTTCTTAATTACGTTGTAATATTGTAGTTGAAAACACTTTTGCACCTAAATGAATATGAAAACTATTTTAAATATTTTCCTTAAAATACTAATAGTAATAAAAATATTTTGAAGTAATTGATACCCCATCACTTTGCTACAGAATTGAATCTTATTAAAGCAGGATCCTTAATACGCTTTTGACTGCCATACTGCTTTCAGTTTATTCTGAAAGCAGTATGGATTTTAATTGACAGACAGACAATCATAATTGAAGCTAATAATAATTCAAAATTTGTTAGACTATTCCATTTCATTCCATTAAAATGTTTAAATATAAAGAGAGTAACGACCTAAATCGGATTAGATTCTACATTATTCGTTTTTCGATCATGTGGACGGTTCTTGAATGAAACTTCCCTTTTGATATGACAAGACTCGACAATACAGTTGTCGTTGTTGATTGAATTAAATGGCTATTGGTTTTAATATATTGATACGTTGTGAAGATGGGTATGAGGTCTCTAGTCGCTGTCGCCGAAATAGTATCGAAAAAGGCGTCGATGATAATCCTCAAGGCTTGTTGGATATATCCCGTCATTACTAGGGTTTGCTGGTAGTAGAACGTACGGGGGTGGTTGGCGGAATCGGGGAACCTGGCGCTGAGGGCTCCCTTTATTTTGTTGGATGCTGGTACCGCCATAAGTCTAATATGAGACGCGGATACCGCGGACGATGTGCATGGTTGAATACCACTGGAGTCGGTTCGGTCATTTAGTTAACGTGCGTCGTTAGATATTGTCACTTTACTTTTTAGGGCGGAGGGTTGTTCTCTCCGACCTGACATTGGTGAGAGGGGACTTTTATATGGGTTAGCATAGCAATACCCTGCTCACCAGTATAGGTACCAGAACTCCTTTGTTCTTTTATAAGAGACCCTTTAGTTTAGCTACTTCTGGCAAAATTATTAATTAAATGATTGACCTGGAAAGTTTGAATTTATATCCCCCAAAGAGTCTCACTTCATTTAGAATAAAACACTACACCGGACCATCGGTGGACGTACCGTTTTCTAATTGAGCCTTTTGTGGTTGAGTAATTACTGGTAACGTCAATACTTAACCACTGTTATACGGCATAACAATTCACTCAGCAGAAATGAAACAGTTATTAAACTTAATTAAATTGTATTGGTCGTTAAAAATGTTTACATTCAATCTACTGACTTGTTCATTCATTCCCATATGTAAAATAAAATAATTAACGCTTTGCAATTAATAAAATAAATCAACACTTGAATCAAATTGACTTTATCATTTGTTCAGTTACATCAAAAAAATGTTAAACTAGGTACTTACAGATTTTGCCGCTGTACACAAACTATTTATTTATGATTTTAGAGTTACGCACCATTATCTTAATTATTTCTTTACACTTATTTTAGCTTTACCTTGATCAACTAATTAAATTCGACTTTACATTATTCATCAAAATTATACTCAAGCTAATTTATCTGAATTATTCCCAAAAATATTAATGCTAAGTTCTGCGCTACATTAGACAAATGCATAATAAAATACTTAATAAAGTTATTATCACAGTTTAATTCGGCATGATTTTATTTTTAATTTAATTATTATTCTGATATTATTTTATTCCGGATTATTATTTCGATAGTTAGTTATGCATTATGACCTTCGGGGGACGCCTGATTTTACTATCCCTTACTGCTGTGGGTTAACCATTTTATACATCTTAGGTCTTCTTCCACATATCGATATGCATACTTTTAGTTATGATTAATTTATATCTCATTAGCGCATTCTAGAATATTTTCTACAACACCTGTGTGACATTGATCAATGGACTTTGTTCCCATGCATAGCTTTAATGTACAATTGATTTGTTTAAAATGTAATTAATTACATAGGGTATAATCAATAACTAATATTTATCTTTGTACTTTGATCATAAAATATATCTATAGTAAGTTTCCCGATGACTATCCCCTTATATAAAACCTTATTTTCAATGCTAAACATTTTATGGAGTCTAATTATGTTAACGTATTTAACATATTTGTGAGTAGTCAATGCTCAATCCTTTTACATCAACCTAACTAGGAACGTGGACAAATCTCCGTGTTACAATATTTAGCCTTTTTTCTTGTGTAGATTTTTAATAGGTGATGTTTGTGTAATAACAACTGAATATTTAGTATAACGTTACTTGGAACAAATCATCTGACGGCTGCGATACCGCTCGCTCACCGAAAAGTAGATATGGTTGTAATTAAGAATTAAGACTTAGAATTATCTCGCTAGTTCTCGTTGCAGACCAAAGACTCCTATTGAACAAATCCGTCTCGTCGATATTAGGATGGTGCATTTATATGGTGCATATATATATAGGATGGTTCTTTTATATGAAAATATCTGCTAAGAGTATGCTTCTAGCGCATCGTATGTGTCCAGTGGCACACCTGTGTAACTGACGACTAGAAGGGCGTTAGTTCGACAAATATTTGTGCTAAACTTCTTAGGAACTTTGGAACTCCGACCAATAGGAAAACATCTTCGATCCGTTGGAAATTTTAACGATCAATACTGCAATATTGTTCTCTCGAAATTCTATACAAACATAAGCTGTTCGACCAATCAGAACAAAGTGCAAGAGAAATTTCTAATGAGTTACCCCCCAAAAGCTAGAGGCAGTCAATAAGATTAAACTTATTTTGAGTGATTTTTCTGGAAGAAATTCCTTGAAAGCCAAAATAAAAAAATAAATGCACCTGCAGGCAAAACTAATGGTTTTAGTGTCACGACATTCCATTGTAACTTTTCACGCGAATGCTTTTATAGACGCAGGTGTTCAATATTGGTCTTCGCGTATCTCTTTCCATTACATTGTATTAAATATCTACATTTTTCTGTCGCTCATAAAATTTTTATTTTGCGAATTTATAACTTATATCTGAATTGAATTAAATTTATTTAATCAATTTAGATTATATTAGGGGATCACTTACTACATTAAATTCATTTATATGGAATTTGTTATCCGATAAGGACTTAACTGTTGGCATAATTACCTTTGAAACCTATTGGAATAATTTTACTATTTAAAATACTTTTCAATTAGATTGTGATAAAAATAACTGTAAATACTTTTGTAATTACAATTCAATAGTTAGATTTCTATATTAATTGATAAGTACAGTTATTCCCATCAAATTACTCCCATGAGAATTTATATATTCGCTTTCGAACGCTAAGTTATCCGCAATGTAGATTTGTTTTAATTTTTGATCTTCTATTTTTATTTCAGTGAATTCTTTTGTATAATGGATTTTATTAAATTTTTTTAGTATTCCGTGGAAATATATGTAAAAATAAATGTAAAGTCATCTACAATTTTTATGATACTGATATACGCAATTCAACAATATTTCACAACATGTGATGTAGAAAATCGTTAACTGCATAAGTTATGTATTTTTCATGTACACGTCTGCCACTATAAAAGATCCCACTGTCAAATATGAATTCTGCTGAAAACAAAAAGGGGAGTTAAGTGATTCGGAAGAACTGTATCAATAAAACAAAAGAGTGAAGATTAAAAAGGTCTAGAGGGATGCTGGCTGGACAGTTATATGTGTATGTAACTCATAATATTGTATGGAACGTTAGATGACATTCTGCCTATAAAAATGTAATATATGTCCCTTCTACTTAAAGTTATTACATTTTAAACTTGCGAAATACATGACAAAACGAACCAGGGACAAAAAGTATCACCCGTCAAAACGTCTGAAGGCTACGTTAATTAATTTTCAAATATGTTGAACTCCCGATTGATCTTCTTGTGCACGAAAGAGAGGAGTGCCATAGACTTAAGCCAGATCAAGTGATCGCCTGAAACAAGACACTTATAAAATGGCAGAACAAATGGAGACTTTCAGAACGTGGTAGATGAACAAACATCCTAATACACGAAATAAAACCCTGGTTTTCGTACTGGAAAGATGGAGTCGCCTGAAGGCGAACATTGTGAACAAACAAACGACGACGCCGACCAACACAGTGTTCGATTGCAGCGCCTGGAAGCAGGAGCGCATGAATCTAGAAGGGAAGGTCCAAAGGAAAATAACTTCTTCTAATGTAATTTCAATCATGTTAGAATCACCAGACATATGGCAGCAAATCTCTAATTGAATGGCGGACATATTGAAAACGGAACAGGAAATTAATCTAAGAAGGAAATGAGTTTAAATGAACTCTAAATAGCTAAACTGAATGGTCCAAGAACCATTCGGACTCAAGATAGATACGATGGCAGGTGGTCCCAACCCCTAATCTACCAAGTAATTAGAATGGCATGGGGGAATAGAACAAGATATCTGAACGGGGGCTGCCATGATTAAATGTGTAAACGGGGCCGTGGTAGCTTTCGGTCTCACATGGGTCACTTGAGATGAGCATGTTCATCCTACACCCACAAAAAAAATGTTCAACGGGTTATTACGTGGTTTATGTATTATCCACATGTCGTGTATATGAGGAATTCTAAAAGAAATTGACGATAGGTTGAGTTAGAGCAGTGGTTCTCAACCATTTGTAGAATTTTTTACGTGGCGGTCGAGAATTCCCTATTATTAAAAATTATAATATAAACATAAATCAGGCCATAAGAAACTTATATAAAATTACAATAATAACTTTTCAATCAATAAATTTCAAAAATATCGCATAAAATACTCAATAGCCAAATCAAATAGCACAAAAAACACATTAAAATCAATGGTGGTGATACAACACAATTATCACACCTTGGAAGCTTCCACGGGCTTTTATAGGTTACAACACAAATAATGGTCCTCGCTCGATACCTCAGGTCCCACTGTGACCTATATGGAATAGGTACTTAATTCTTAAGGGGGCGAAATAGGTCTTATCTAATGGTTTACCAATTAACAAAAATCAGTAAATTACTTAAAACTGAAATGTATAACAAGCAAAAATTCACGGACTAAGTGGCCTTACTTTATAAAAATTTATCAAGTCCCTTAACAATAATGTTACCCCCTAATGTTACCTACAAGTGAACACTGCCGTTAATAGCTTATACAAAAAATACGAATATATTGTTAACAAAGATCTGATTAACCACGTAAAATCCTAATTTCAAATAATACAAAACACGTGAGGTGCCAAAATTAAATCAAAGATAAAATATAAGGTTAGTTCAAGATACTTAATGCACCCATATTTCGACGATGGTCGTCAGGACGGCTGGCGACTGAGGGACAACTGCACAGATGACACAATTATGCGAATTGAGCAGCCTCCAACGACTGCTTATGTAATTGCCACTGATGATATTCAAGTCAGATGCATGTGGTCCATGCTGCATTCCAAATGGCTGCTAATCACCACGTGATGCGTCCTTTTAAAATATCACCTACTGATCCTTACGGTGAAGAGCTCCAACATGGAAACCGAGTTAACATCCACCACAAGTCTATCCGCAAGCTAACAAGCTCGGAATAAGCCCTAGGGGTGTTGCCTATTAATTCACAAACACATTCTAGTGTCATTTTGATAATCAAAAGTAAATAATCTTACACGATCGGGGCTCCGTCATTCATTGCAGCTTAGCGACTTAATTAAAAACCTCTCATATAGCACAATTTACTTTTCGCTCACAGACATTATATACTTGTGAAATTAAAATTAATAAGAGCCAAGAGATTGGCTGGTTTGTAACACTAAGAGGTGAGAACTTTCAGAGAACCAGGATGGACCCCATGCACTCGCTCTCCAATGTTGCTGTCAAAACTCCCATTGGATTACTCGTACTGACGTAATCGAATATCCAATCAAATAATTATAAAGTCCAACATCTGCATACGTACAACAATTTATGACGTGCAATCGGCACATCGAAATGAAAATCAATAAAGAATATGACCAACATCCCAACACCACAAGTCCCTAAACTAGCTCAGTCATTTGATAAAACTACCTATCAAATTTCAAAATCCAGAGACAACGGCGCTCTCTCCCGGACGGAGTATTAGATTTCTTGGAAATTTTTCAAATACCAAGATCTTCCAAATTCGAGTAATAATACCGGAAATTTAAATTACAGCAGACTAGATCCAACCTCATTCTAATTCAACCTTCGAAACACATTAATTGTTTCAAAGCAAGACACTGCACGATCATTCAATTTATGTCAAGATTTCCTTCTAAAATTTCCCATACCTCGTTTATCGGAGTGGTGAGAGCCGGTGATAACCCCTGCAACTTCACACAATC
Source organism: Adranes taylori (assembly GCA_009867245.2). Classification (NCBI taxonomy): domain Eukaryota; kingdom Metazoa; phylum Arthropoda; class Insecta; order Coleoptera; family Staphylinidae; genus Adranes; species Adranes taylori. The sequence goes on along the minus strand of WYDF02215435.1, from coordinate 3,077 downwards.
ATATAATAACAAAGGTAACTCCAATATAACGAACAATTAATGGAAAGTTCTCAACATGATATAAATTGATAACCCACCCAGAAAATGTTTATGCCGGTAAGTATAAAACAATGTTTAAGCGGAACAATGATAACCTTCAGCTACCCAGAGGTTCATATCACAACTATATTATTTAGCAATACTAACATTATTCCCAGCACTACATAGAGAGCGCTCGCTAAAGTTCACAAGGTACGGAATGGTTAATTAATAATTAAAACAATAAGACATCAGGGATGGTCAACCAGGAACAGAACACAGTAAGTCCAAAACTCAAAGATACAAATGATTACTGATCCATAAACAGGTAACCAATTATACTAATTAATTAGTTGTATGCTCATACGTATGCACAACCCAGAGCCCAAAATTGACTAATACTCTGCCCTTAAGTTTTATATTCAACCAACTTGAAACAAGTTGGCTACAATTTTAATGGGATAATTGTTTCGGCGTTGGGCGAACCAATTATGTTTAGAATTGTTTTGGCCAAAACAACTCTCATGTCATGTGTCGCGTCAAAACTGATCGATATTTTGTTTTGAAAGTAAGTAGTGTGGGAAAAGCAGTCCTACACTTATCTATCGTTGGGTATTGAATCGAAAAATCACTACAACATATTTCACAGAAAACATCTTTTGCGCCCCTATCATTTATCAAATCAATAAACTGTTCTTGAATTATATCGTCGTCCGAAGGCAGTTCACTAATGGGGAATACAAACGCTTTATTAATAAATCTATGGTATTTGTCGAATTCTGGTTTGTCAGAAAAACAGTGAGAAATTTCTTCTTTAAGAATTGATACATGCTGTTTCATCGTCTCAAGAATATTGTAATCGACATTAAGCTCATTTTCAGCAATGTATGCATTCAGCTGTGGAAATGGGACTCTCTAACCGCTCCAACTTTACATACCATAGATCAAACTTCATTTTATAAACTGTCAATTTTTCGTGACAATGGAACACTGTAATACCTTTTCCTTGCAATGCCAGGATTATAGAATCTACAGATTCAAAAATGTTGACTTAAAATGACAGAGTTATAAAAAAAACCGAATATAGTAAAATTTGGGTGTATGTTGGGTTTGACATGTTACAAAAAGTGTTGAATTTATTCATGCAGTATAAAAACCCTCTTCAATATTTTCTCTTTGGAAAGCCATCTTATGTGCGAGTGTAACTAGAGTGTATCAAATTCTTTAAACCTCTTCGCCAGGGGACTGCAAATCCCAGTTTGAGCACCGCTGATTTAATGCCTGATTTCGGGGTTTGAAAAATGGTTCGTAAATAAAATGAATGCCAGGAGGAATCCTTTGTAAATATATCAAAGTAATGGAAACGGTCAGTTTGATTTTGAATTGAACTACTGCTTCCCCTTAAAAACTACTCACCTCATTGCTAGCAGAAAAATATCCTTAATGATTTTAAGAATATTATTGAATACAATTTTAGTTAAGTGAAAAGGAACAAAAAATAATTTTGTACAATTCAAAGATATAAGATTTGTAGAAAATCCGTTTGTTTCCAACCGTGTAGTAACCGCAGTAGTATATGAAGCCAAAATAATTTTAACTTAGTTTACACCAGCTTACACCAGCAATAATAGTTTATTTTTTAACATTACATGCAAAAAGTAGCTATTTTCGTATTTTGTCTTTTCATGAGTTTTTCCATGCTATAAAAAGACAGGCCAGCTTTTTTCTCTTTCCTTAAGCTATTTTCTTTATGTATAAGAGTTTAGACGGTCGTCGGAGATAAGAGTTTTATTGTTATAACACCTCTAGAAAAAAATAAACAAACGTCGGCATGCTTGTAAAAGCGTTGTGTTTGCAATGTTCTGTTATTTTTTTGTAGGGGCGAAAATTTTCTTATCTTCATGATTTCGCAGTTTTTATGAGGCTTATTTTGGACGGATTTTCCACGTCAACGTAATTTTTTTTTATTTTATTCTTTATTGCCATCAAGTTAATAACAACGCGGATGTAGTCAAACATAAAACAACTGTGTTTAATCAAATGGGAAAAATATATTATTACCATAATATTTTCAACATATAATCCGAGTTCTTTAATTTAATTAGCAACAATGATAAGAATGTCATTCGTTCTGAACAATTTTATAATAATATCTCATAAACGATTTAAAATATCCATGTTAACAGTGGCGTATTGTAAGGAGCGTATTGCAATGTGTAGGGTTAATGTCTAAAATTTATGATAAAGAAGGTAAAAATCGTAAAGAAGATACATTTATGTCGTTTGTAGCATCATGACGTGTCTTTTCTGAGATGCTAAGAAGCAAAATATTTCGAGCTATTGATAGATTTATTATTAATAAGCTCAATGTTTTGAGACCTCTGACCCCAAAATGACGTTTGTGAAAAAGTTTTGTCTATATATGTCTGAAAAAAGTCTATCCTTCCTAAGATAATTATTTAATTATTCTCATCATACTACATAAATTTAGCTTTTCACAATATTTGTTTTAAAAACCAATAAACACTTTACTCAATTATATTTGGCATCTACTAACGCAACTGTAATTCTTGTACAAGTTTCTACATCGGCATGACTTTTCGAAACTTTAGTACTCGACTAAAAGAACATTTTCAACCAATTACACTTAATAATAATAGATCAAATTTCGCAGAACATATATTAGAAAACAATCATGTTTTTTCTATGGCTAACTCTGTCAAATTTCTTCTTTTTTGTAATCACTTTACCATGAATTAACCAGACATTGTGAACAAATTTATATTTAAATTAAGCACAAGAAAGATTAATTTCTTAATATTTAAAAGAAATTTACATATTTAATTTTTTCTGTCCACGAAACATAATGTAAATTACTTCTTTTAAAAAATATGATCATCTCCTCGAAGAAGAAACATCAAAATGATTTAAGTCACGTATTTTTCAATCTTTTATAATTTTTCTTAATTACACACTTTATAAATACTTTTTTTTATTTTAATGCTTAATGATTTTGTATTGTGTAAATTAAAATATATCACAATTTAAAAAATAAAACC
>WYDF02215324.1:0-21287 GCA_009867245.2 Adranes taylori | reverse complement strand
TAAACAAGCGCCTATATGTATGTTTGTCAAGAAATTTTTGGATGAAATACAAACCGCACAACTTCAAAATCGCATAAAAATAATCCACATAAAAAGAGACCTTACAGTAATTTACAAATTCTAGTTACGTCCTAATTTAACTTTTTATTACTTTGATTCTGGTGGGTTGGATAAATTTAACTGGGCATAAAATTGCTTAATCAGTTAGGGTTCATACTAATCCTAATGTCACAAAATTAAGCGTGACACTGTTTCAACATTATTGTTTATAAATATTCTGTTCATAAATAGGAGTCTTATAAAAACGGTATTAGCATTAGTAGGCAAATCTAACGCGGCAAAATGGAATCATTATGTATATATGTGTGACCGTCTTATTATTTCTCGTCTAAATAGAATTTAATAAATTGATTATAACTCACGTCCATCGTAGGAGCTACTAGTAAATAAAACTTTTCGGATTTTAGACAATTATGTTTAATTTGGATAATGATTACATCTGTCAATGTTTCTAACCCCACGTTTGTAACATCTGTCAACCCATATCGAGGTCTTCTTCAGGACTAAAATCAACACCTATTTTCTTATTTTACATTACTTTTTACGAAAACGTTTTTTATATAAAATATATGTAATATTTATAACAAAGAATTTTTTAGCTTGAATATAAATATCAGCAAATTAACAATTTTCAAAATTGTGAACACAATGGCCCTTATCAATGTCTCGCTCTTCATAAGCTAATAGTGACGTGGTTAACTTTCGGTATAAAAATGTGATGTACTCTGTGGTTCACCACATGTGGTTCACCAGAATGTGGTTCACTACTATATCTCTTGAATATAAAAAAAAAATTATATTTATTATTAAAAATTGTACGATTTAACAGTGATTTTACAAAATTTAACAAAATTTAAAAATAGTGATCTTCAAACCTTATGAATTATCAATTTTTCTTCTTTCATATAAACCTTGACAATGTACAAATCAGATTTCTATTGTTTTTCTTCAACTTTCTTTCATACCAATTTTCAGCTCTCTGGATGCTATAGATGGGGGATTTTAAGTTCCGAGTTGTAATGGGACATCTCGGATGGCCTTTGTCTGTATTTATAGCGGTTCTTTTCTAAGATTCTCTTGTGGGATCATCACTTTGCTTGGATTGTTGCTTCATGCTTGTTGCCATCAATTGAATGATCTGGGTGATCCGAAGAGTCGTTTGATCATATTTTCTCTCCTCTTCAATGCTTCCTCTACTAAGGTAAATTACTTGCTTTTAGCTCACTTCGTAACTACCTGTTCCTGGTGCATGTTATCTTACGTTTGTTAAAAGCTTTCATAATTTATTTCTTGTATTGACTTTGTGCTTTTCCCAGCTTTCACATCAATGCCTAATGTGCATGGGATGAGGACCCTGTTTTAGATTCTCATACGACTTCTCATAGTGAGTTTGGAGTTTGATTTTAGTACATAATATACTTTTCGCTATATCTGCCATCCACGGCTTCACTTGATATCTTTCTGGTGGTCTCTTTTATGGTGGAAGTAGTAACCAAGTTACGTCGCTTTCTTTCTGATTTTTATTATTTCGTTGTTGACGCAATTTCGCCAGCGCCCATTTTTCATTTTGGAAATTCTACTACTTCTTTTTAGCTTTGTTAATTTAGATTTTCCATTTCTTGAAATATCGAGTTATTATTTGTAAACACTTGTTCATTGTTTTTCTAACGATGGTGATTGCTAGGTGATAAGTAACTATTGCCGTGTCTCGGCAAATTGTACGACTTTGGCGTTGGTTTGGCTTTTCATTTTCGGGATGTACACAAAAATATTATCAAGGTAGGTGCGAGCGGCGAGCCTTGCGGCAGTCTTTCTTTGGCCTCTTTGCTCTGAGATACTTTGTTATTAACTGTGCAGGTGTATCCCCGATCTTCTAGAAACGATGCTATGGTCCTGGTAATTACATATGGGCACTGTAATTGTATTAATTTGTAGACTAAAGCTTGTCTTCAAACTTTATCATATGCTTTTTCAAGTACCGTTCGGGTTTTTTCCTTGCCTTATCTATTACGTTGTCTAGGTTGGCTGTTTGTTGAACTGCCGCCAACAATTTTCTAAACCCGAATTGGCTGGCTTATGTAATGTTGTTGCTTTCAGCTCAGTCTTGAACGACACTTTTTAGCTGGACTTCTGCGACCTTGGAGAACGCATTAATCAGGCTTATCGGTCTCCTGTTGCTAATTATAGAAGGATACTTATCTTTTTTAGGAGTAATTACACTTATTGACCCCTTCTAGCTGGACCGATAGTATCCTATTTTCAATGATGCGTTTATGATGTTGGATAAGTGGTTTACTGCTTCATCCAGGAAAAATTTAATAGCCCTGTTTGGAATGCTCAGACTCAGGCTCAGATAATTTGTTGGGGTTCAGCCTTATTATTATATTACGAACTTCTTTATATTCAAACTTATGTATGATACCTGGATTACGTTTTTTTAGCTGAGTTATACAACTACTTCATTACTACTGAACTACTGCTTCATTAATACACACGTCGGAGGGAAAGTTGTTTGACAACAGGTAGGACAGATGGCGTCCCATTTCCCTTGCTTTTCCTTGGTCATCTAAAATTATGTGTCCATCTTCTTTTCGTAGTGGAGTCTTAGATATAGCATGTTTTCTTACTTTTTTTAGACATTTTCCATAGGTATGTGTCGCTCTTGTTCATTTCTTCTCTTGTTATCTCCAGAAATTCCTCTCTTTTCTTCAATAGTGTGACATCCACTTTTCTCTGTAGCTCTTTCAGACGTTGTTTGTCGTGTGGGTTTCGAGTATTTATTCTTTTGCTTGTTTGTCTCTGCTATCAATTCTTTCTCTTCTTTATTAACCACATTATATTTAGGTCCGACTCATTGGCCATGTTGATGGCCGTGCCACTTTCCTTTTCTTCTTCTTAATTCTGTCGGTGATCACTGTTATAGCTGAGTCAATTTTTTGGCCTGTGGAGAGATTTTCTTCTGGCATGCGTATGAACTCTTCAATTTTGTGAGCGATTTTCATCCAGATTATTTTGGTTTTAGTTGACTTTGGTGCCCAGAACTTTCCCACTTCTGCCACCATTGAAAAGTGGACATATGATACTTCAAATTTGGTTTGCACTTGAAATTGTTTCCGAATTTTGTGCGTGATGAACAGGTGTATCACTCCTCAGTAACTTCTGGTTCCTATTAGTATAGAGGTCGCATATAATGGAGCTTGGATATCTGTATTTTATATTTCAGTTGTTATGTTGGATAGGTTTTCTCCTGCTTTGTTGTAGTTTCTGCAGTTCCGCACAATGTGTTTAAATCCCGTGCTTAAATATTTCCTTTAAATCTGATGTTATGGGTTACTGGGTGGTATGTAGCCAGCTGCCGGATTGGTATCTCCTCCTAAGATAACCGCCGCCACCATGCCACCTCTTACCACCACTGCTTCCATTTCTGTTGTAGATACTTCTATTTTCTGACTGCATAGGACGTTCCTGATAACAATAGCAACCCCTCCTCCTTTGTTTCCCAGTCATCTTACTACACATGAAGCTAACCTAGTATAACGTCTGATGATAGAAGAATTATTTCTATCATCAGACCCTATATAAGGCTTGCTTTATTTACAGAAATATGGTTTGTACTTTGTTAAGGTTTATATAAAAAAGAAAGATAGATCTGGTAATTGATAAGGGTTGGGGATCACTTTTACCAGTACAGTACCATTTTTAATAATAATATTAAATATCTTTTTATATACAAGAGATAAAGTACTGAAATTAAATACACCAGATTTTTGTACAAAAAGTGAACCATATATTATATTATATATTAGCTTATGTAGAAAGAGAAATTGATAAGGGCCTATGTATTCACAATTTTGAAAATTGTTAATTTGCTGGATATTTATATTTAAGCTAAAAAAATCTTGTTATAAATGTTACAAATATTTGTTACAAAAAAAAATACGTTTTCGTAAAAAGTAAGGTACAATAAGAAAATAATTGCTGTGTAACCCCTGACAGATGTAATGAGGGGTGGTCTGACGCTTCTCAGAGGTAAACCCAAATGTTGTATTGAAATGGTGTCTTGAAGATGTAATCATTATCAAAATATAACATAGTTGTCCAAAATACGAAGAAGTTTTATTTACTAGTATCTAAATTGAATAATTATGTATACATGTGTAGCTACAATCAGCTATTGGTTTGTGGCCGCGAAATACTAGATCATCTAATTATTTGAACAGCTACACTTTACCGATAAGTGGCATGAAAATAGAAAAGGGTACAGGCAGCGGAAAATGGTAAAAAGTCGATCAGCCGAAGGCAATTGTCACGACGAACCGAAAGGCACCGAAATCCCACTATACTGTCGTTACAATATGTTAAGAAACCACACACAAATTTGAATTGACTATGATAACTTAAAATGATTCAGATACTTTTCATCGTGTGTTAGAAAAAATATTGCATTTTTATACTTCAGTCGTATTATCATAATGAAGCCCAAAACCTCTTGAAATGATGAGGAAACAGTAACTTAACAAAAGTCTATACATTACTAATCCTGTGTTGTAATAAAATTCAAATACATTTAATACACATCTTTACATGGTTTATCCTAGGAACCCACGCAGCAAACAATTATGCTTTATTATGTGTGTTCGTGCTTTGAATAAATCATGCCATCAAATAGATGTTTCCTCTTTCTATCTATTTCTTTTGCGGTCTTTATATCAAATACATTTTCCAACGCTGCTTAAATGAGTATAGAAAAAATACGTCGCACTAATATTTTCTATAAATAATTTGTAACAAATAAAAAGAAAATACCAACATGAAAGTTGTTGATATAGACTTCCATGTTCTGTTATAAGCCTTTAATTTTTGGATTAGCATAACCAACTTAATTTAGGTAGTGCGTTTTAGTGCATAATTGTAAATTAGATATATATTCTATTTCCAGATTATTTGTGCACTTCTCTAGAGAAGAAAATAATTATTACACTAATAAATGCATTTACGATGGAATCGTGTGTTTGAAAAGAAATTAGATATTATAAATGATGCACCTATACGAGTAGTATAAACATAAAAGACGAATGAAATTCATATCATGGAAATCAATTAATAACTTCGTATTTTCTCCATTAAATTGCAGAATTAATTGCGAATTTTAAAGCCTTTCATAGACGCAGACGGGAGAAGTATTAATCCTGCTTTCCGTGTTGTATGTGACTGTTGGGCGCTTAAAGAGCTTCATGTTGTTTTACATTTAATTTATCTCTGTAACGCAATCACATCCATAACACTGTGAATTCATTACTAGTACAAGATTATACAAAGCGCAAAGTATCTCGGCGCCACGTTAGTCTCAACCGCCAGGTCAGTTTAACGTGACGCCGCATGTTGGAATTGTTCTTCGTTACACGCTTCTTTATGGAAGCGCTGAGGGCATTCGTAGCTAAGTACGTAAGTAATCGAGAAGTTCGTGTTCGTGCGGGCAGCTGACAAAAAGCCACTAAATTCTCTAATTAACTGGAACAGCAATAACAACTTACAATATAAATCTATTGATGATCATGACAATACAAATGAATACAATAAAAGAACGAAATGTAAATTAAAATGTCAAAAATGTAAATGAAATTGGTTTGTAATGCAACGGAGAAGAGGGAGTTAACCTCAATGAAATTATACGGACGATGGACATGATTGGAATCCTTGGAACTACCATAGCTCAATAGCACCCCTGCTAAAGTAGGTGGTATAGTACTGAGTGATTAAATCTAATCTCAATAACGTTTGTTAGCATTATACACTGATAACACTCTGTCACCATAATCCATGATAACACTCTGGCTAAAGTAGGTGTTATTGCTACCGAGCGACTAAAACCAACCCCGGCTAACGACTTAATTTTACATTTACATTTCTTTCTTTGCTTGTATTGTCTATGAACACCAACAGACTTGTTTTCTAAATTAGCTAATGGTGTTTTATTAATTAGCAGTTAGAATCTTTTTCAGCTGCCCCCAAGAATACGAACATCTAGCCAAATCAAATACTTAGTTGCCCATGCCCCCATCCACTGAGGACCGGCGGAACGTGGAGATGAGTTCCAACATGCGGACTCACGTTAAAGTGATCTAGCGCCAGAGTATCATATTTCCGATGGTTATTATATTCTGGAGTAAAATATTAATTTGCGCCATCTGTTACAATCAGTGACAGCGTGATTCTGTCACAAACAATCGCGGACATCAACCACTGGGAGACACTCACGGGGTACACTTCTTATTGCCTCCCTGGGACCAGTTTTTTGGCAGTGAAAGTTGTCTAGAAAGATTACAAAGCTTTCTACAACCATTTTTTAGAAACAACAGAAGACACAAAATGGAACTCAACACAACATTCTTCTTACAAAGGCTTTGTAATAAATTAACATCTACCTATTTCATCCACAACCAAGTAGTAATATATGAAGGCTTAGAAGAATTGGCTGGTCTATCTTTATAGCTTCAAAAGTCAATTCTAAACCTTACTCAAGCTGACAATAGAAGTGTTTGAAAACTGGGTTGTTGCTATAAGACAACATGCAAGTGAAGCTAAGAATGCAATGAAAAATATAAACATCAAAGACGTCAAGCCTGCTGAAGAAACGAAAATTCCTACAAATATCCCAGCCTGGCAAATAATTTGTCATCCAAGCTGCTATAAATAACAGTGAATTCATGTGAAAACTATGATGCTGCTCGTAGATGATATCAAAGTCATTGACACTAAATTTTGGTGTCAATGACACTAAGTCATTGACACTAAATTGACAAAGTCATTGATACTAAAAATATACCAATCACCTACGGAGAAAATCAGATTATTTGAATCTATGAGAGATTTAATAATAATGCTTCTGGTGATGTATTAAAAGACCAGACAGTTCAAAGGTCTGAAACCAGTACTACGTGGAGAAATACCAACAACTGTTAAACAGCCGCCCACGTTCAAATTTTTTTAGCACGAATAAACAGCATTGCAGTGTCAAGTTTCAATTGTGAACGTGGGGTGGCGACGGTGGAGCGACATATGGTTGAAAAGGGGGCTACCGCGTTCCGGTATCTAACATGTTAAAAACTAACACAAACTTAAAACTAACGTAGTGTAAGAAACTCTATGTAGGCGATCAGAAAAACAGCGCTACTAATCCAAAAATAGGTCGTAAAATATAGGCTTCAATTCAATTAAATCTGAGACAAAGTGGCAGAAATATGGTGAAGGAAATACATTTATCTTACCGGAGTATTTGCAAAATATTGAAAATCATCTACAGGTTAAGCCTTATAAGTTACATACAGTTAATGATCTCAGCCCTGAGCAGATGAAGATACGATTGGAATAAGCGAAAGCGTTGAAACGCTTTGCAAGTGAAACGTAGCGTCAAATGCCATTTAACGATCGTGAAATGTTCTTGGAAACTGCTCCGAAACCATAGGCAGGTAAACATTTATTTATCGGATTAACAGGTCTGACTATGCCCTATGGTGCCCCTGACAATGGTTCATTAATTCACTTAATTAATGAACATGGAAAGTAATCCTCTAGTGTCATATAAATTGACAAATCATATTTAATTTAATGACGAGAGAAAATTTTATTTGTTTAACATCTAATTTATGGAAAGGGCTTAAATACGCGTCAGTAAATAAGCGATAGCAGTTATGTAAAAATATTATCCATATGTATGAACGAAACGTAGTAAGTATAAATTTTGAAAATAATGAAAAATTACCTTATATAATTATTCCAGATTCCAGATTTTAAATTTATGATAGACACAGGTAGTTCAAAATCAGTTTTACAAGAAAATATGTCATAGATTTGTTTAGAAATATATTTAGGCTTTACAATTCATTCGCGGGAAAGAAATGTGCATAGTACAGCCTTGTTTACATACATACTCACCAAAGAGTTGTATCACGTAGCTTGGCACAGCCTTGCATCGATATTGCTGATTTTACATACAGATGCATTATGATGAATTCTTCCTTAAGAATTCGTAAGCATATGCCTTTCTTTCTACAAACTATTTTTCCTGCTGATTGTTTTTCTAATTGAAAATGTAATTATTTAACATAGTTATGCCCTCGTTCCAACCGACCACAAGAACTGACATTTTTTCAGCTAATTTCATATAAAAGGACCCACTCCACCCAGCACTCACCAGGTTCCGGGTCTTGTACTGAGTGAGTAAATTTGCGCGCTTCGATCAGCATAATTCTCTTTGAATTATCAAGTCTATTTATTGAAGCGAGCGAAAAATAGCAGAGCTGAACCTGATTTGTTAAAATAAGCACCAACAAGTAACTTACTTTATTTAAATATAAATTAAATTGAACCCAGTCAATAGTAATTTTTTATAAATATCAGATCAGGTATATACATATTACATTATTAATTCTCGCCTGAATCTATCAATCCTTTGTAATTTGATCTTCTCTGTCACTCATAAACCTTTCATAAAACTTTCCTTGTAAACTACGTCTTCGTTGCGAAACGAGGAAAGCAACGTCAGAGGAAGAGGGACGCCAAACATCAGTTTTACAAAATCAACGGAAATGATGGAGATGAGAGGATACACCCGAGAGGCCTATCAAGCAGCGCTGCAGACACATGTAGATAGACGCACCCATTCCATCTACTCCGCCGAAGGAGCAAGAAGTGTCCACATTTTCCGCCGATTCGCCACTACCGCCCACAGCTCCAGTCGATGTGCGATTACTCCTCACTGCAAGCAAGGGCTGGCTCTATAAGAAATGGATGAGTCGTTGCAAACCATACATCATTGAACCATTTAATTCCGGTGACGTCCTGGAGAAGCTGAGGGGAAGCCAAAATCCAATCAGAAGAACAAACCAATATCAGAAATTAAATTATCTTTAGTTTGCTACTGTTTACTTGTTATTCTAATAATGGAAGATGATAATGGAATCATCTTAACGAAATCTTGAATTATAAATAGAAGCATGATTGTCAGTAAATTAAAACCGGAATCAAGTAATACAGATGAAGTTATATATATTAAAAACAATAAACCATATTATATTACCTCATTATTGCGTATAAATATTTTTGGGTTTATCCATATATGAACTTGAATACTGTATTATAATAATTAAGATCAATGAATTTCTTATCCAATCCTGCATTTTATGTTACAAACAATCAGAATAAGAAAAGAAGTTGAGTGGTCAAAAACATAACCTCGATCCTGGATTAATAAGATCAAACTCTGTAAGCCTGAGTTTGCACCAAAAATATGGAAAGTTGGATTCGTTAAAGTCAGTGCTTAATTGCGATAGAAACTAATTCCGTTAGATCACGTTTGTGCAATATCCGAATAGTTTCAGACTTGATGATATTATTAAAGCAAAAGAGTTAGTGAATTTCACAAATAAAATGTAAGTGGAAAAAAAGAAGAAGAAAGAGAAGAAGAGCATTGATGCGACATCGAGCAAAGAAGAGCTGTAATAGTTCAAGAGGGTAATTCAGGCGGTGTTTCAGGGTCTCTAATTTCGGTTCCGCAAAGTTTTAGCATTGTAGCATTTGTTATAATTTTATCCATCATTCTGGGAGCAGGCTGGAAATTTTGCCAGGAGAGGCTAGAGCGGAAGATTTGTCGTGAAATTACGAAAAACCAAGCAGAGATCAATGCGGTATAAAAATTTTATGAACAAGTTGATTTACTATAACTATATTTATATTTTAATTTCGTTTATTTGTCTAATGAATTAAATTGCAAGTTCTTTCATATGAAAGATATAGGATCCATGTTTTGAGTTTTTTTTCTATTTCAACTTAGTACGTCTGTTGTGTTCATATCAGTGAAAACCATTTATACGTAATTCAAGCAGAAGACTCCAAGGTACAACCTGGGGAAATTTTTTTTTAACATACCTGATGGATCTAACACTCATCGTTTCAAAGATATGACCATTAATAACTTAAAACTTCGCAACTTGTCTCCATGGCAACCGACGTTTAACAATCATATATCCAAGTAAGGCCTACATGATAGCTCATATATGCAAAGTTACAGTAAAAAATATTTTACCTTGTATGAGACCTTGAGAGAATTATTAAACTTGAGGGGTTAACAAAATATTGTAAAAATGTTATAGGATAGTACGATAAAGGAAGAGAATAAGAAATTGTTCACGAACTTTGTTTTGAAATGTTGCTTATCAGAGAATACGAAGTTAGTAATGGAAGAAGTATATGTCTCTAATTTAGAATTAGTAAATGACTTAAAATATTATTTCTTACCTAAGGAAAATTTGTCTACTTTGATGAGTAAACTACAAAATGTGAAGCAAGGGGTTTCCGGTTTCCATAAGCTTGGTAGCACTATTGAAGCACTGTCAAGTAAACTCACTATATCTCAGTCAGATAATGGGGAAACGCAAAAATTATTGTATTCAACTAACAAAGGTGTGTACATATAAATTCTTTTATCTCAGGATTAAATAGTAAGGATTTGAAATTGATTCTTCGCGCAAGTGACTGTAGATCTATTAGAGAAGCGGTACGAAAAGCGGTAGATGAAATGAAATGGTAAAAATTGAGTTAGCACACGAAAGCTTATTTTTCTTAACAATACGAACAATACGTATAATTGTTACAAAAATTACAATAGAAACAGTTTTGTTGCAAATAGAAACAATAGTTCTCATAATAAGAAAAAAGCAGAGTGGGCAAAAATCATATGGAAAAGAAAACTGTGCATGCTGGCAATTATACTAAACCAAATAATAAAAGACATCAGTCAAAACAAGACACTCAAGCAAAAATAGTGATGTAATATATTTGTTGAGCGCATTAAATCAAATTCAACTTTATATGATAGTAAGCATTACTTGATCGGGGCAAAGGTCTCGGTTATTGAAAGTTCTTTATAACTTGCAATGATAATTTAAATATTCATAGTAGGATTCGTTTGCAAGGTTTAGGCGCGCATGTTTTTGGTAAGGAAACAATATTTTTTTAAATTCAAGATAAAGTAATTTCTCACTACTTTCATGTCATTGACAACTTGTCAGATGATGAAAGTGGGTTACACGGGGTAGATTTTGGGGAAATATGGTATCCAATTAGAGTTGGAAAATTTTAGAGTATCACTTAATGTGAATGGGGTTAGGTTCGATACAGTTTTATATTCTCCACTTTCGCAGGAGAAGGAGAAGTACTCCTGCGCGTTCCGAAAAAGTTATCATGTGTTCTTTTGAACAACTGGCTAAGTCTGAAATAGTGGTGTTACCCACATAGATTTCAGAAGGGGTTTTCGTTTCGGGAGGTTTAATGAAACTAGTAAATAGCACTTAGCTCCTATTAGAATTTTGAATGTAAATGAGGAGGACCAGAGGAATCTTCAGCCAAAAATAAAAGATGTAAAAAATTTGATTCGGTGAGATTGAGAAATCTATTTGAAGCTGAATCCACGAAAATATAAAATTTTAAACAAGGAAATTTTATATTGGGTCATGAAATATCAAAGGATGGGATTCAGCAAAATTGTATCAATGGAAAATTATCCTGTACTTAAAACATCGGCGGAAACGATAAGATTTGAAGCTTTTGCAAATTATTATAGGCAAATTATTATTGCCCGCAAAACTGATGGTACATTTACAAATTATAGTGATTTATAATATAAAGACATTCACGTCTAAATTTATATCTAAAGTGATTTATATCCCGCAAACCGTCCCATCAGGCCTAGGCTATTGTAACGATAGAAGTTGTTACACAATTTAAAAACTAAAGACTTCAATGTCTAAAATAGAGTTAGACCGCAGAATGTACGCAGAATGTGCTAAAGTGGGCAGCCAACTCGATCGATAAACTAGAGACTTTAAAGGAGGAGAAAAATTTAATTAAAGAGAGACGCACTGTTTTTGCCAAATAACTTTGCAAGCAGGGAATACTCTCCTCCTACTTATGTCTATAGCAAAGTCACTTTGGAATTCACAGGAGATATATAAGAGCGATAGTTAGCCAGCTGTTGGTATTCCGTTTCTAGTTTTCAAGTTCCAATTCTAATTACTTCACGACAATCAACTCCGTGAAGTCGCCTAATATTCGATTTGACATTGCGCTCTAGTACGTATTAAAACTTCAAGTAAAAAAAGTAGTCATGTTGTTGTATTAAGCCTGTTGCTTAAGTTTATGCGACGAGTAAAATTAGTTCAGTTTAGTAGAGACTTGTAAGTCAAACTATTATTTTATTCTAGTTAGATTCTTACTTTATTCTATTCAATAAATAACATTTTATTCTATTCAAAATATTATTTTATTCAAGAAATAACGAGCTCAAGTTAGATTTGATTATTGCACAATAGACGTTTATTTAGTGATGAAATCTTGAGTAATAATTGTGTTATACTTATAATCATTTTATGTTGGAACGAACTGCTTAAAACAATGGAGTGATCATTGATAATACTTATTGACAACAACTAGACGTTTTATACTTTGCTACCTTTCATCAGATAATAGTAGTGAAGTTATTTTAATATGCGTAAATATTTACTCACCAAAAATATATACTCACATATTCAAATATTCAACCAATATTAACTGAACTTAAATGCAATTGAGACATTGTACTAATAATTTGTTGATTGATAATAGAATTTTAATACTGAGTGATCACTGAGCTTCATTTCTTAATTAGTTTTATTTTTATTTTGTGTTACACAGTAATTTATTTCCTAAAGGCAAGAACCAGACTTTTTTCTATAAAGCTGCTTCACACTTTCGAATAGGCAAGTGTTCCATAGTAATTCTTTTGACAAACTTGACTCGCTCGTATGATTGATGTTGCCTTGAAGTAAAACATTAAATATTCTTCCGTTAGAGCCACGCCACCCTTAAGCGCAAATGAAACAAATTTTTAGCTTTATCATCGATTAAAATTAAAGTTTATAGTTTTTCTTTTGATCCTGAAAAGACACTTAGTAAGAACACTAAAAATTAAATTCTGGGTAACTGGATGATTGATATCTCGTCATGACAACTTGTTTGATGAACAGACCTCATAGCGAAAGATTCTTTTTGAATATATTTTAAGTAAAATTTATGTGCTATATTTTCTTGGAAAATAGATTTATCACTACCGCTGTCTATCATGAATTTAAAATTAACCCATGGAATAAGTATATAGGGAAATTTAGTGTAATTTTGAAAAATTATGTTTATACAATACAGTGAATCGTAAAACTTTTGGTTCTGTTTGTTAAATTGAATATCAGATTCT
Organism: Adranes taylori; assembly: GCA_009867245.2. Lineage (NCBI taxonomy): Eukaryota > Metazoa > Arthropoda > Insecta > Coleoptera > Staphylinidae > Adranes > Adranes taylori. Next base: position 7,942 of record WYDF02215324.1, on the reverse strand, counting down.
GGAGAATTTTGAAATTCATTTATTGAATAATTTTTATGAAATTCATTAGTATTAGGTAGCTTGGAAAGAACGTTAAACTAAAGAAAACGATTTTGAATTAAACAAAAACATTTTCTTCAACAATTAATTAATATAATTTAACTTGAAAGTACTTATGATGTAACTTATGCTGTAACCCACAAATAGCAGTAATTTATGGACAGTAAGATGCGGACAAAATAGGACAAGAAGTACTTAGTACTAACTCTAGAAATTAACTCCTTTAATCTTAAAACTAAAAATATATACAGAATCAACAAAAGGAAAAAGAAACAATTGTGTCGAAAGTTTAAAACAAATAACTTCCGTAGTAATAAGAAAAATAGAAATGTTTAAACTAAAATCTTTTAAAAGAAAATCCATAGATACAGTTGTTATAGATACATTTAAATGAAATGCAAATATGTTATAATTTATTCAACGTCTATATGTCTCGTAATCTTGTAAACTCATCAAATTGAATTTACACACGATCTATATCATAATAATTATTCTTGTGTCGTTTATCTTTTAGATTATAATGATTTATAATTTATTGACTTTGAACTCATTAAGAACGAAGAATAAATGAAATTAGTTAAAAGTAAAATATAAAAAATAATATATTTTAGTAAAATTGAAATAATAAAAAATTTTCTAATTTTTCCATGTTCATCATTGGTTGAACAAAATATCAGCTAGTGACTCAGTTTTTGGAAGTAGTTGAAGTCTGGAGAGAGTATGCGAAAATTTATATAGTGATCAAATTTACTCCTCGGAAGAGCTAGAAACTAGATTCCATGAGTTCGAGCCGGCTATACGTGAGGAGCAGTGTAACGACTGGGACGTCATGAGGCACGCGGAGTGGATATGACTATTGCTGAACATATAAATGCGATGGGACACCATGTCATTGATATCCTGCACAGATTATGTGCGGAAATTTGGGCTGCGGATGAATGGCAAACTTCTGCCGTCATGCCTCTACAAAAGAAAGGCTCAACTCGGAACTGAAATAACTTCCGTGTTATAGGACTTATTTTGCAAGTGAGCAAAGTCATGCTCAATGTGCTGCAACGAAGACTGCAACAAAGACTGCAACACTTTCTATCTTCGCAGATAGCATCAGAGCAGGCAGGCTTTGTTAAAGGAAGGGACACACCCGAACAAATTCTAGATGCATGACAATTGATAGAGAACACTAGACAGTTCTACACACCCATGTATATCACTTTATGGAATCATCTATGAAACATACTACTTGCAATAGGTGTGCCAAGAAACCTTATTTATCTCATGAAAAGCCTGTATGACCCGTGCCACTCCTTTGTCATGATTGGCAACAGCATATCATGGAAATGTAAAATCAGGACAGGAGTGACTTCGCCAAGGATGTATCATGTCGGCTTTTCTGTTCAACATCTATAGTCTTATGGGATTAGAATGGAGGCGTATCGGTAGGACATAATTAAATCTTCAATTTCTGTTTGACGTACGGTACTGCATTTATAGCGCACAACTGAGATGAACTTGACGATTTGATGGATAGTAATGCGCTGAATATGCTTTATGCATAAACTCCAAAAAAAAACCAAAATAATGATAGTCGATAGAGAAAGGTTGATCCTGGCAGACATCGACTAGTAGGCGGGATCGGTAACTACAAGGTGGGAGGGGGGTCAATTCGTATACATGGGAGCCGTCGTAAATAACGAAGGACGCTGCGAATCGAAAACATAACGACAAATTCAGTTGGCTCGTAATGCGATGTCCCAGCTGTCTAAGGTTTGGAGAGGTAAATCCTTAACAAAGACGATTAGAGCTAACTTAGTAAAAGCAATAGTGTTCCCCATGATGACGTATTCATCAGAGACATGGTCACTGCGCACATGTAGTAGCCGTGGCATGGAGGTGTTTGAGATGTGGTATAAACGGCGCATGATATGGGTACCATGAATGGCACGGCACGTCGATTCTCGCCGAAATCAAACCACGCCAACAACTCTCCTATTTAGTTTACTGGAAGATTTTGTTATTTTTTGATCACATATGTCGCAGCAAGCACATGGAAAGATTGGTTTTTTAGGGTAAGCTCAATGGTAGAGGACGTAGCGGTAGATCACAAGTAAGAAGGCTCGCCGAGTGCCAGAACAAGTGGAGAGAGCTGGCGAGGGCGGGCTGCTCTATAACCAGAAGTACCAGTGAGCAGCTATGAGCACGAAGATGCTGGAACTAAGAAAAAGTAGATACCTAAGCAAATTTGTAGACGAGTCCGCTATCCTATTTATATGTCAAAATGTTTACTATATGTAAACTTTTATTGGAATCAAAATAAAAATAAGATGAAATATATGCACTAAATGAAATTTTTTACACAATTTTCAACAATTTTTTTTTTACAAAAACGAAATAATCAGAAATTTTACTCCATTTTCTACCTGTCGAAAACACGCTAATGTTTTTAGGACTTTACATACTTTCCTCCTCACTTCGAACTCCTTCCACTCTTTGCGAAAACACGATTCCTAATCTGTTGCCATTTTTACCTCTGCTTCACTCCAAAATCTCCTCACGCTTCTATTGATCCAAAGGTCCCAATCTTCCAAACTACATTTCCCTCTCTACGCTCCCATATGAAATCTAGCTATCAACCTCTTATCCTCCAAACTTAACAACGACATAAAATAAATATCCAGGTCTGTTCACTTTTATATATTTATAACTCTTAATATATCTGGCCAACGCATTGAACAGAGTTATTTTTGGAGACTGCAGATTCACCAAACCTGCAGCCTCCAACACAATACGATGCCTATTCAGCGAACGCACGCACAACTGCACGAGTATTGGATCATCGCAGGAACCAACTACCTATGCAGTCCTAAAGCAATCGCTATAATAGGGACAAATTACAATTCCCCCATTGACGCTATTTACAGAACTCCGCAGCAGGTGGAATGTCGAATGAAACCATATATCCTCGTATCAACGGTCAGGAATAAGATGATGAATATTAATAATTGGATGTTCAGCAGCAACCAACCCAAAGTCATGTCAGTCATGTGCAGCGGAGAAAGAACACAAGTAATGATTCACGACACACAAATCATAGAGATAAATGATGGATGTCAGATTCATACAAGTACATCGATCATTCGACCACAGTAAGAAGTCAACATTCCCGTCATCAACAGCTTCGAGATTCAATAAAGCAACACTTTTCTTTATCAAGCCGACATCAGTCAAGAAGAGTCACAAGAAATGATAGGTGCAGATCTGCAACTGATGAAAACCGGGGAAGAAGAACTGAACCAGAACTTCAAGAAATCAATTTGGCACCACTTCAATACTCATGGATCAGCACTAATCATGGATCATCATGGATCATCATGATCATCATGGATCATCATGGATCAACATGGATCATCATGATGTTCAAGAAACATTTTTTGGACTACTATATTTTTATTTACTGCAAAACATTATTTTGAGATATCTTAAGATGTAGGGCGAATAATTATATAGATTGTTAGCGTAATTATTTATAAATCATTAATCAAATAAAAATGACCTCTACACAATTACGAAATAATTCTAACGCAAGCAGACTAGTATGAAATCTTGTTATTGCTTGTGATGTAATTAGAGTGCACGCATATTAAATTACTTGTGTATATGTATTATTATCAAAACAAATATCAATTGCACAATTGCCAAGTACTTGAAAGTACTATCTCTAGTTCTGTCTTCTCTTCCCTGCTTCTCAACGTCATTCATCTTTGTTCTATCTCTTCAATCATCCATAGATTTTCATTCATTTTCTTTTCCCGAAGCACCATCAAGCATTTAACCCTTTAATAAGATTTTTTGCTTTCTATTCACCACCCTTCTACATGAATTCATTCAATTCTCGACACGATTTCTGCTTTCTTCCATTCCTCTGGTATATTACTTTTACATCTCATTCATTCCTCTTGTTAACCCTCTCATTCCTTGTTCATTCAAACAATATATCCACCGGCATTCCATCCTCTCCCACACAACTACTCTTTTTTATTCCTTTAATTTCCTTCATTACCTCCTCGACAGTAATATCATTTTCCCAAGAACTTTCCCACAAATTTCCTGCCCGCCCTTTTTCCTCTGCTTCAGGTCAATATTCCGCCCTACATTTTAATTCCTACTCACTTAGAAAATGTTTACTATATACGTCATATTCAGATTTTCTGCCAGAGGAGTAAAGAATACTTCTTCAGTGCAATAAGGTGTTTAAGTGAAACTATACGTCGTACAAAGGTAATCTGATCCCTTGATGTTCGGATAAAAAAGGCATAAGTTGAAAAAGCTTACAATTACAATTGAATCTTCTCTTTCTACTGCAAAGGAGTATGTTCTAGAAATATTTGATATGCTGTAACGCAAGATCCAAAATGATATAATTATAAGTGACAACTTGAACATCTAAAGTGATATAAGTATAAGTGATAACTTAAATGATTTTAAATTAAATTGTTTCAAACGCAACAATATCAACCTGTGTCCATTCATGTGTCCATTCATTGGAACACCAGCAAACTAATGGAAGCTATTAGACATCAGTAAATTGGAACACCAGGAAGTAAAAGGAGAACATTAATGGATTCGCGCCATGATAACGCACCCTCCCAAAATAATATGAGGGTAATTGCAACGAAATATTCAACGAATGTTCTTGAACAATGTTTTCATAGGCTAAGGCCCCGTCAATTATCTTCAAAATTAAAATTATCACTTCGCAGAACGTTTTTGATCCAATGTAAAACAAAATTCACTGACGGAACTAAAGATTATTCCTGAAAATGCTTATCGAATGTGTTTCAATGATTGTGTTAATTATTGGCGACAAAATACATTTTCAATTGCCCGTACTCGAATCAGTTTCTTTTTGTCTCCGTTTGGATTCGATTTGTGTCAGTTTCTTAAAAACTATTACTATCTCTAGCTTACAATTTTCGCACTCAAGTTTTAATGCAACAAAACGACTCATTTTGTTCAGAGTTCAGAAATAGAATACAGATTACTGTAATTAAAAAAAGAGGCTATTATTTCGCTGCTCCCATTGCGGATTTCTACTAGTAGGTTGTAAATAGAATTAGCAGAAATTTAGCTGAATTTTGTTTAGGTTTTCTGGCGTCAAATGACTACTAAAATGTTTCGAAGGTGCTCTAAGTGTGGCGTATTGCCGAATTCGCATAATATGATCTTAATGTTACGTTGATTTAGTTATTGATAAGCTAAAATAATCTGTTGGTAAAAGGAGTTTATTATCGTTGATGTAATTAAGTTTCTAATAGTATTTTTCAACTTACCTTCAATTTAGCGTCATTAATAATAATATATGAAACATTTATTGGCATAATACAAAGAACATATAAAATAATAACAAATAAACTAGTCTTAAATTAAATATACATAATAATAAACAATCTATACATGTGAATTCAAAATACAAAATAATACATATTCTAAACCTATAATTAAATTAACTTCATTCCTCAACGGGGGGTTGGGGGTACTAATCCCCTAATGATGAAATGACCTGATATGCTACTTACTTTTTACTACCATTCTCTTCCCTTTATCTTCTCCGCTATTTTTATTATTTTCATCCTTTTGCCACTCTGCCCTAAACACATCCTCCAAATCTTTGCTTCCTCCCTTTCCTCCTTCTACCATCCAATCAATTCATTCACCCAATGCTCCCACGTTTCCTCCATACCTCCGCATATCCTACAGTTTCTTTCACTCTCTCTCTCATCCAATATCTATTCCCTCTCTCCATACTCCCATATCTAAACCATGCTATCATTTTTTTCAAATTCATACTCATATCAGACTCCAAATAACTTGGCATCGCTCCTACTACTTCTATTTCTTTATACGATAATCATTATTTGGGTTAATTTTTGCGGTACAGACCGTCAGTGGGATTGGACATTAGTAAAATTGGTAGAAATATTGGCAACATGTTGACAGACAGAGTAAGCAATATTTGACGGTTTGATCTGAATCTGACGTTGGTGTCATTCTTCTCGATAATTGCAAGCCGATAGCATTTGCTAGTGAAACGGTGTAACTTAAATTTTATCAATAATGGTGGAGTAGCTCATTATTCTATTTTCATTTAATTTTGCTGATGTAGCTTTAGTATAATAGCGTTAAAGTATAACGTTACAAAATATATCCTTAATTACGTACTCCATGATATTTTGTTACTCCATGATTTTTCTTGAAATGAAATGTTATTGAGGAAATATTATCCTCAATATAAGTTCAATTCAATATAAATCTAACAAAATATCCTGGGGTTCGTAGAGACCCCAGGACGCAAATTAATCGGAAAATTTTTACATCAACTGCGGGTTAATTTATACCATCAGCACACGATCTGTTGACTTTTATTTAACAATAATTTTATTACTTAATAATTAATAAAATAATTATAATAATCTCGTTTTCAAATCTAATAAACACGATTGTTAAACAAACAAGTTATGTTTAATATAAAAGCACTAAAATTAATTATGAGAAATTACACATTAAATTGTTAGTTTAACTATCAATCTAAAAACATGATAATGAGCCAAACAAATTGTAAGATTGGTTAGAGCCGCATAAAAATTAAGAAGTTAAAACGCTTTAGCAATTTATGAATGCAGAACAGGTATATATATTTAAAGATAAGAAAGATTATTATTCAAATTTACTGATTATTTCATTTAGAACATAATTTATATTATTTTCACGTTTGTTAGATAAATATTCAATTAGATCTTTTCTTGTTGCGGATTTAAAACGGAACCATAATGAAAGATTTCATACGTACGATTTGTGGATATTGTCACGAAGAACTTTGTCCTCGTTCTAGTTTAGTGCGATGGAATGTTGTCTTGTAAGTTTTATACATAAGCAGTTTGTTTGCTAGACGAGCTGGTGGAAAAAAGGCACTCAGTTAAAAAGTAGTTTTACCATAAATTATATTAGTTTTACAATTAAAATTTAGGAATAACCATTTGTCGTAGATTGAACTCTATTGTATCTAATTAAATGTTGAACAAATTCTTTTACAGACATCCAAGACCCTCCGACCTATGCATCAAGCATAGTAAGTGAGCTGAGTGGCGACGTACTCAGTTTATGTGTGAGTAAATAGACCTGATTGGTAACTGAAACCGTTCTGTGTGATATTGTATAAGTATGAGTAAGGAAAGTATATCTGATTGGATTTACATTAATCATGGCGATAGCAATTCGAAATATTAAGTTATGGGTGAATACATCAGTTGAATGCAACTTTTCATAAGAATGAGTAAAGAAGTGAGAGATATCGGTCATAATCTTGGTAAGAAATTAGCTAGTCTAAAAATAATGAAACACACACAGCTACAGAGAGTATGTAATCAGAAATTTTAAGTTACAGGATGAATCCCTGTCAGTAGTCATAGTCTTGAATTAAAATCATGAATTAAATTAAATTATAATTAATTCCAAACAAAATCATGAATAAATTCAATTGTAAAATAAGTATCGGAAGTTATATATGGGGCATAGTAGGGTACAGTATTGGATAACAATTAAATAATTTGTTTAAGTTTGAATGATTTAAATGTGCGTGATTTAAATTAAGTTCGCAAACTAAGTTTGTCTCGGCCATGTTTATTAATCTATGTGCATGTAGAAATTGAATACAAATATTATTTTATTTTATTATTTTGATGAGGCGTTATTTAGTTTGAATGCACGAATTATAATTTTATTTGCATGTACGCATTTTCTAAATCATTTTCAATAAATTTCGTTAAGCTTATGCAGAGGCGGCGTAAGGCGTGGGCGACGTGGGCCACAGCCCACGGCCTCGCGGTTTGAGGGGCCTCGCGCCACGGAG